>WSLM01000003.1:0-84429 GCA_019677335.1 Ceratobasidium sp. UAMH 11750 | reverse complement strand
TGTTGTAGAGAAGCTCGAGTTTGGCAAGTGGCTCAGGATCTGCAGATCACAAGCCAAAATGAGCAAAAAGTCGAAACGAGAAAACAGTAAAACTCTACCAGTCGAGTCAGCCCTTTCCACAGTCTGATCCTCAGCTATAGGAGCTTCGCAATCAGCACCAGGGTCAGCCAGGAACTCTTCATGTTCAAGCTGGTCAAAGTCAAGCACGTCCTCGTCCTCAAACTCAGCAGCAGAACCCTCTGGTGCACCAGTAGGGCTAGCCTCCAACCCATTGTCACTAGGGGTGGAAGCTAGAATGTGTTATATCAGCTAATATCACACAAGAGAAGTACAGAGGTAGCTATCATACCCTTCCTGGAGCGCTTGGAACCTGGCCCCACAGCCTGAGATTCATCCCTAGCACGCTTCCGACGATCTTTACGCTCCTTATCCCGCTCCTGTTGTAGTCTGTTGACCATATTAGGCAGTAAGTAGATGGAGAACTGATGGAATCAAAGTTAGAATGTCGTGGGAGAGAACAGAAGCCGGCAATCAAGCTTGGTCCCTGGACCAAGCAATGCAGGTAGCTTTTGCAGGTAAAGATAGCTTTTTCTGAGCTTCAAAATGAACCTTGTGCATGTAAATAGACCCTGCGAACCTAAATCTATTTTTTCCGTATTTTTCTGTGGCCTGCTTCAAGAGTTATGGCCACAAAGTATTTGCAAAGGTGGTATATAATCGAATTTTAAGATCTTGTGTTTACATCGCAAAAGTTAGCCTCGTAGATTTGCGCTGACGATGCGATTCCAACAGTATATTACATGTGTTGATACGACAAGAAACCGCCGAGATACAACTCAAAAAAGTTTTGGCCGCCGAGGCCAAAAAAAAGCGGCGCTTAGCCGGCGCCAGGACTTTTGCAAACGACGATAAATACATGCACGACCGAAATGCGAAGAATATTGTAGAATGCATGAGTAAGGGTGGAGGCCGCTGTCTTGCAAACAATGTGCGTGAGTACGCGAGTGGCGGTGCTGACTACGTACCGTGGCGAATTTCGGAGAACTTCGGCGAACAACCACGGAATGGTGCGCCACATGGTCCATTTCAAATAGTACCGGTCCTGACCACGTACCGAACCACGCATTTACCACGGTACTCACCACGGGATTACTGAGACATTGCGTACCGTGTTGGGCCCTAGCCACTGTATAAGTAGTACTATGTAGCGCCCTGTATTTAGAGGGTGGTTTTGCTGACGAAGTTGTAACGGCTGGACAACACCTTCGCCGGTTACCTTGAGCTCTATTTGTCCTCATAGGCGCCATGGCGACAGACCGAGATTCCTGGATCCGTCTTTCATCTGTGTTCCGCGCCCACAGCTGGTCTGTCCTTTCGCTCTTTCTCCACCCCGTTCGTTCCCTGGCGCGGCCGGCCCGATGCTTGCATTGCTGCTGGCCAATTACATTTTGACTAACGCCCCCTGATTGCTGCCGACTGTCGTTGCTTGGATCGCATGAGCCTGATCTGTCTCTCCCTCCCAGCCACCCTACGCTGTGCCGGGATAGCGAGGACCGAGTCGATCTTGCTCCTAGTCCCGCCAGCGGTCGAGGCTCTCGTTTCCCTGTTTTTATTTCGAGCTGTCTGGAGGAACGGACGGTGCGTGGCCAATGTGCTTGCTGATTTGTATATTCATTTCTCCCGCAGAAAGCGTTGGTTGCTGGTCGCCGAGGCATGGGTCTTTCTCGTCCTCGCTGTGCTTGACTTTGCGTCCCACGATGCTATCCGTGTTACATCCTCGCTTGCCGTGTTCGAGCCCTTCGATAGGGCCGTGGGTAAGTCGGTCGTGCTGTTGTTCGTGTCTGGTTACTCACATGGCAATCAGGCTCGCTCTCAGTCGTACCAATACTCCTCTACATGTCCTTTCTGTTTCTCTTGACTCGAGCCGACCTCCTGCCACTCATCAACCCGGCTTCGCTGCGGACTATATTCCAGTTTACATTGTTTGGGTTGATCCCACCCGTTGCCATGACCAACGAACTCGGCTCGCTCCTTGGTGTCGCATATCGCACTCGCCAAACGCCTGCTGGTACTGTCGCGGAGATTGGTTTTAATTCAATATCTTCCGAGACAATTTCCCTTGCCTTTATCATCTCAACCATTGTCCTACTGGGAGTTTTTCAACTCTTGATCTTCCTTCTCTGCACGTGGCATATTTACCGAGTATGGAGCCAACCTGCACCACTCTTTGAGATTGCCTCGCGGCCGCCAATGAGTCGTAACCGTAGCAACTCGCACACCAGCAACTCGTATCTTGGCGACGAACCAGGTGTCCGTGGGCTATCTTGGCTTGCGCTGGCGCTGTTTCTTGGGGCCGTCGAGACGTTTGCAGCCTTTGCGCCGCAAGGGTTCGTATCAACCCTCGTTCGAAGGATATTACGCATCCTCGCTCGAGGCTATCTGTTGTATAGCCTCGTCCGAGGATCCAGTGATGGCTTTTCGAGTCTCGAAGGGGGCACGCCTATGATGGCGGATGGGGAGATTCGTGCGGGTGGCATACGTACTCTCATCTCGAATCCCCGCCTCAGCACCTTTGCCCATCTCACCCCCAACGCAACGCAATTCTACAACATGCCTCGAGCAGCTCCCAGTGCTCGCACCGTCAACAACTCGCTCGTCGATCCCTCGGTGCTAAACGGTTCACAAACTCGAGTGACAGTGCTATACGATCAAAAAAGTGCTCCGATTCTACAAATGCGGTTCTCTGGCCTGGACGTGCCAGATTCATCAAGATTCTCGGCTCGCTCCTTCCGATCCAACAGCCAAGTTTCAAGGAGGACAAGTGTGGTTGGGCATGGGGGGCATTCATTCAACACTGCAACACCGGCTCGGTCCCGGACGCTCTCCGAAAAACGGTCCGGTCCACCGCTTGCGTCTATCACGATCCCGGATAATGTCATTTTGGCTGGCGTCACTGTGACCCAGTCCGCGGCCTCAAGCAGGTCGAGCCTGCCGCCGCCGTTGCCTCAGGCGCCTCGAGAGTCCCCGCCGAGACCACCTTTGGCCCAAATCGGATCTCTTCAACGCTCCTCGACGCGGTCCAGTACTAGCGTGAATGAGTCGCTCGAAGGTGTGCGTGACCTCGCAGCGCAATTCCCTGGCCTTCCGCCGCGCGTTATCCGCCGTGGACCAACACAACTAGCATACGCCGTAGAGGAGGAAAGCGAACCTCCGTCGTCGCGTCAACACTCGCGGGAACACCTTAGAACACATACACGCACCGACACTGTAGATTCTGTTACCTCGGCCCTCAGCTCTGCCTCCCGCCGTAAACCTGTTCCGGCGCACACACCGCGTGGGACGATCATAGTCCTCGATGATTCCGAGCGTCACCTAAGCCTCCCTAAGACGGATTCCGGCGAGCAACTCGTAGTCGAAGCCCACAGCGCTCTGTTCCCCGAGACCGCTGACCCGACAATCGACTATGCCCGTGCCTCGCCCCGACCGAGTATGCGCTCTTCCCTGTCTGATCTAACGAGTACGGCCATCGGTACTGCAACCGCCAGTCCCGAACGACCAACCAAGCTCGGACGTTCAGCCGAGGGTGCGGCCGACATTGGAGTGTCGGAAACAGTCCGGCGCGAGCTTGAGCGAAGCTGGATGCGAAGGTCACGCCCAGACATCCTGCCCGTACGAGCCAACCAGAGTATGGTCGTGTCGCGCACGCCCGAGATCTCGGCGGTTGGGAACGACTATATGAGTGCTCGGGCCGAGCTGGAAGGGATTGCATCGCCGCGGTCGCCGTGGTCCGCGACTGTACCGTATGGGCCGATGAGTCCGTCGGGCCCGTCGACACTCGGGTTCCCCGGGTCCGGCACGCGACCGGGGACCCCGACGCAGCCCGGTTTACCGAGGACGCCACCTCGTACCATCGTTGGATTGCCCACGAACCCAAGAGCGGGACGCGCTGGTTCTAATGTAGAAGGATGGGGGCGGAAGCTATCCGAGGGAATGGAAGGGGTGCCAACGTTGGGCGGGTTAGCGGCCGAGGAGCGGGAGTTGGGAGAAGCGAGTGAGAGTTGGCAAGGGAGTGAGGTGTTGGGACGATACGAAGGAGAGTTTGTGAGGCGGAGTATGGCGTCCTACCGATCTCCTAGAACTAGCAGCGATTCATTCGCTGGGCCGCACGCAATTTGATTCGGGGTGGTATATGTCTGTTCTCTTTCTGTAGCGGACTAGTGTGATGTTCCTCTTTGTTTGTACCAATATACTGTATTGGGATCACGGTGTGTATCATGTCCATGTGTTGATCAGAATAAACTGACGATGGAGCTTCCAGTCATCGAGGGGACGTACATGTCAAGACACGGTTGGATATAAATTCGAGATTCTTCTTAGCAACGAGCACGTGTGCCAATCCCAACTCAATGTCCCGCCATGCGCATCCTCCGCATCGACACAACAGTTTCACATCGACCCGCAGTCCATTGGTATTCTTTCTAAATAGGGCGAAATTAGTATGCGCGCGCATCATAGACCTAAACTCAGCGCCTCACCGTCCAGTTTCTCCCCTGCGACACGACATTGGCGAGCACAGGCCCAGCCGAGAGGAGCTGTCCAGCCTGGGCGCGCGTCAGGCCGCGATTTGGGGTGCTCGTCTCGCCCGGTCTGGGCTGTCGTGTGGGCCGAGCTCGAGACGTGGTCGGGATGGGGGAGGTGTCGATGAGGGTGTGCAGGTGGGTTGCGTAGGAAAGAGCGTCGATTAGAGTATCCTACGAAACAAGTCCGAGCAAACTCGCATAAAGTTTAAACCCGAAAAGCTAATCCGAATTACGTACAAGTTGGTCCAAAGGCAGTTCAACACTGAGCTGCTCCAAGCTCGGTAGTCTGCGAAGCACAGCCCCAACCGCAGCAGTCGATAACCCTAGTTTAAAGAGATTAAGTCGGCGCAGAGTGGGGCCGTGCTGTGTGATGAGGAGCTTGACGATCTTGTCGCTGAGGGTGCGACGCGAGGAAAGCCGTATCGTCATCGACTGGAATATGTGGGCATAAGGGTGGAGTGGTGACGCTTGAGATTACGCACTAGTATCGTATTTTGGGGCAGCCCGGCGAGTATTTTGCGAAAAAGCCGCTGCGTCAGAGGGTCGGTTGGGGCGTCGGTGTATCTGTCCGGCTCAGGCTCCTCCGGTGGGTTGACGGAGATCGAGACATGGCGGAGGGTAGGGATGACCGGAAAGGTGGCGTCGCCCCAGTCGGTGGAGAGGGTGAAGCTCAGGGACTCGAGGGCGAGTTGTGTGTCAACGAGGACAGAGAACAAGGCAGCGTGAGTGACAGCGGTATCGGTGATGCTCAGGGATCGGAGGCTCGGCGTGCAATAGAGGATTCGGGCGAGGAGTTCCGGTCGTAGCGCGTGGGCGGACGACAATGTGAGTGTGTGGACGCGTGTGTTGGACAAGTCCGAGTCGGAGGAAGGCGCGAGCCAGTCGACTAGAGCTTGAATGGCATTGGTAGAAGGCTTGTGGAGGGCGATGTTCTGGACGGGACCGAGCCGAGGGATTAATTGTGCGTCGCTAGGCGACAGACAGTCGTCCGTGATGGCGAGCCGTACGAGTGGCGATCGATTGACCGGTCCGACCAGAGTCGGACCAAGACCGGGCTGGTTGTCCGCGAGTAGGGACAAGAAGGCGGGAAGCAGAGCCGGGCCTGCGCTAGAGCTCGACCAGGCAAAGGACGCGAGGAACGGGGCACGTGCGACCACATGGAGACAAGCCCGAGTGAATTGAGGATGCGGCGCGCCCTTGTACAACGGCAGCGCGCGGATGTCTGTGCATGTGGTTGGCGAAAATAAAATAAATGAAATTCGAACGCACCAAGTGACTTGAGATACGCCAGAAGCTCGGGGCGCGCGGCGAGCAGGTCCAAGGGCGAGACGATCTGGGATAGTCAGTGAAGCACAGTGGGTGGGGTCTGGGCGTACTTGGCCGTGTTGTTTCGCAAGATGTGGGGTGTATCGAACGTGGGAGTATATTCTGGGGGTGGCAACCGCACAGAACAGCCGGCATACGAGTGCAACGGCCGGGAGATCGCTGGCGCCGAGGTGGGCGAGCACTGTATGCACCACGTCAAACGGGAGACTCTCGATGCGAGGCATGGCACGTGACGTGCGGCGGTCTGCACCCGACGACCACCGACGCCCTCTAGCTCAACGTAGCCGTCTATTCCAGGTCGATGTCTATCCTCAGTGTCTATTCCAGTGTCTATCTCAGTTCAATATCGCCCCCTCTTGCTCGTTTTGGCCAGGCGAAACACCCCCCCAGAATTTGCAACCGCGGGCGGCGAGACGAGGAGCAAGACAAAGCACCCACGTGAGCGTCCCTAGTAACCATTCCGGGCCCATCTGCTCGCCGAACAATGGACAGCCTCACGTGACACCCCCTATTGCCTTCATCTCGGCGCGTCCCCACCCGTATGATAGCTGCTCCGGCCCTCATTGTCGCACCGGCTTTTCGCTTTGTCGCTTCCAGCTCTTTATAGGGCCCTTCATTTCGACGGCGACTCCCACCCCACCCCACCATGCCCTGCTACCGTCCCTCCCGTGGCAAACGCCTCTCCTCTGGTCCCCAGGACACCCGCTGGCAGCCCTCCCAAGACGACTTTGAGCTCCTGCTCGACATGCTCTTCCACACCCGCATCGTCTGCTTTCCCACCAAGGAGGAACGCGTCGCAATGGCAAACCGCCTCAACGTGTAAGTCGCTCGTCGCTCTTCATTTCATTTGTGCTCATCGCCTGTGCAGGACTGAGCGACAGGTCCAGGTCTGGTGCCAGAACAAGCGCCAGAAGCTGCGCGAGAGCGGCGTTGGCTATTCTGATGCTCGCGCACCTGCCCTCGTCATTGCAGAGCGCGGCAAGGTCGCCCCCACGAACATGTCGCTTTCGCCCATCGCGCTGGCTCCCGTCTCGCTCCCTGCGCGCCCACCACGGCCCTCTCCTCCTGCCCGCCGCCAGCCTCGCGCCGCGTCTGAAGGGACGGCGGCCTCGGACGCTTCAGACGACGCCGAGTACGTGCCCCGCGCGACGCGGACGAGACCGTATGCAGTCCCGGCTCGTACGCGGCCCATTTCGCCAATCGAGCTCACTGCCCCCGTTCATCTCGTGCACAGCCTGCCGCCACTTTCCCGGCCCTCCCTCCCACCGCGCCACGACTCCCCGGCGCCACACTCGCCTGACTCGCTTCCCGAGCTCGCGTACGACGACGATGCCGACTCGGTCGTGTCCGAGCTCGAGTCGCCACCGCCAAGCCGGAATCGTCGCCTGTCCGTCGCTGAAATCACCACGCCCATGGAGCCCCGCCCCAAGGCGCCCAGCTGGCTGTGGGCGCCCGATACGCACGAGTCGTCTTGGTCGTTTCAGGATCGGCTCACAACCTGGGCCCAGAACCGCTTTCCCGAGGCGGATTTACGGTCTGGAGGCGCTGGGAACGGCGTGAAGCGCGTGTGGTGATCTCACCCCAAAACATCGGCTGTTTGGAAATGATACCCGTTGGCTCTCGGTCCGTTTGTGCGACGCTCAGATGATACCCCTTGGTTTGTTTTTGTCAGCCTAATCTGGGAGCTGTTCCATTTTAGGATCTATGAGTTTGTATGTGTGCATCCGAATTTATGCTCTGTACGTATATGTATTTGGCACTGTTTTGTACTTATGGTTCTCGCTTTTTTCACGCCTTGCTTTCGTTCGTTCGTACGTATCGCAATGTTGAATGCATTAATTTCAAGTCGAACCCCCCCGGGTTCGCAACTTCGCGATCTCCAGTCGAGCACGCGCCCATGTCCGGTATCGGACTAGGAATCGGACCAGGGGATCCCCCTTGTTTGAGGGGACACCAGCATCTTCGCCGGTCGAGAACGCGGGCGGAAAGAGCTTCCATGTGATCCCGGTGCTGCATCTGACCACTTCAGGGGGTGATGGATGTGAAAGGGTGGGGCAAGCATCGTCTCCGTCGCTGCGCAATGTTGGTTGCGACGCGACGCGTCCAACATGCCCCTATCTGTCATTGCTACGCGGCTCGACTCTGCGCGTCGAGTCTGTTTTTTCGCCAACTCGCCACCGGATTACGTGAGCGCGCTCGGGACGATCCGCTGCGACATATGTCACCATATCTTTCTGTCGGCAACGAGGAAATTAGCTTTGATTTTATCTCTCTTTTGCGCGCGGATCACACACACGAAATCGATACGATATGTACGCTCTCCGCTCTCTTCTAGGTCCATCGCGTCCCGGTTTTGCACTTGTTCGCCCGCTTGCGACTTTACCCGGCCTGGTTTTGCGCCAGGATCCCACCGCGCTGCACCTCTCGGGCCCGTCGCTGCCCCACGCGGGCCTCGTCCTGCCGTTCGACTGGCTGCGAGACAGCTGCCAGTGTCCGCGGTGCGTTCATCCGTCGACAAGGCAAAAGCTAGTGCGCACGGGCGATTTCGAGCGGCCTGTCCCCCGTGTAGCGGCGCTTGCGAATCAAGGGTCAGCCGTGCGGGTTGAGTGGGACGGCGAGGCTCACGATTCGGTGTATGCTATCGATTTCTTGAAGCGGTATGCGGATCCGTCGGGGCAGACGCGGCATGTCTCCAACTATGATCATCTCCTCGCGCGCCGGGCGTGGGAGGTGGCTGATCTGCCAGCCGAGCGGTTTGTTGATTACGAGTCATTCAAGGCCGATCCGCTTGGGGGGTTTCTCCAGTTGTTGCGCTATGGGATCCTCGTTGTGCGCGGTGTTCCGCACGAGACGACTACGAGGGGGCCTGATGGGGGTGTGGGGGTCGGAGAACTTGCGCATATGATTGGGTTCGTCAGAGAGACGTTTTATGGGCGATTTTGGGATGTGGTTAGCCTGAAAGGGAGCGCGAATATTGCCTATACAGACTTGAATCTGGATTTGCATATGGATCTTTTGTGAGTCGCTCACTTGTGGCTGCTGGTTGGTCTTACATTCTGTGCAGGTATATGCAACATCCTCCTCACATACAACTTCTCCATTGTATCAAGAACCGCGTCGAAGGCGGAATCTCGGTCTTTGTCGACGCCATCAAAGCCGCCAACGACCTTTGGGCACAGGACCAAGACGCATTTAACCTCCTGGCCGAGACACCCATCCCGTTCCACTATGAAAACGACGGCCACCACCTCCACCGCTCCCACCCAACCATCCAACTTGTACCCGCGCACCTCCAACCCGCCCGCCGCCCATCGGATCCACCCCAGATTGCGCACATCAACTATTCTCCCCCGTTCCAAGCGCTACTCCCAGCTACGGTCCCGCCCAAACTGTACGCTGCGCTCCGCACATATACCCAACTTCTCTCTCGGCCGGCGGGGCGGTTTGAGCATACACTCGCTGAAGGAGATTGTGCAGTATTCGATAACCGCCGAGTGTTGCACGCGCGTACGGCGTTTTGGGACAAGGGCTCGCGCGAGGAGAGTCAACGGGAAGAGACGAACCGATGGTTAAAGGGATGTTATGCCGAAGTGGACGATTTACTGGATCGGACGCGGGTTCTGCTTGCCCGGCGGGGCTCCGATTTGCCGCAGAGGTCAAGGGTGAGACTGGGGTAGCTAAACAACGTTCTGATAGATTGTCTGGCACATTCCGGCGTTTGACATGATCGGGTCCGGACCTTGTTGTACCTCGATCGTTCATTTCGGAGAGTTCATTAAACGCTCGATCACTCAAATGAAACCAAGGTCACCCTTTTATCCATGATCGAGCGTAAATCCCATTGGTCCATCGTTGTTCGCCAGAGCAGGCTCAACTTGTGCAAGAACAAAGCATGATTGGACATATTCGACGTATCCGTTCTGGTCTGAGGGTCGATGCATGCCGCACAGGCTAAACTGGGTTTGCCATTTGCCACCAAGGCGAACGTTTGGCTGTGGGTGTCGAGCCGCGAGCATTTTGTCCTTTTCATCTCACGTACCCCGCTTCAGCCCAATGGTTTTCAGGACCCCTCGTCGTCCTGTCTTCGCGGGTATCTGGAGCTGTCGTCTACATGCTATTTGTCTGGCCGCGAAATTTAATTACGGCCGGTTGGATTGAGGCACATCAGTTCGAAGGGGCTAGACTCGAAAGCCGTGCCGCGATATTGGCGAGAACCCAGATTGGTGTACTACCTAGCAACGCTAATGCACCCGCAGGCGACCTGGCCTTGTTCCCGTTGGCGATTTATGAATCCATGAGAGGTTCCCCTGGCTTGGTGCCCCTTGGCTTTCATCTGGGTATGTTGGCTCGTTTCCGTTAAGTCTCCGCTGGTTTTGCTTTCAACCGTGTCTTTCAGCATGTCCCCAGGCGGACAGACCATATTGCGCCCGGTGTAGCTGAAGGTTTGAATACCTTTTTTAGTCGGACTTTATGCTCATTATCGTCTCTTCCCCATACCTAGGTATTCAATGCGGTCGAAACAGCAATACTTACGGCGGTTAGGACAATGTGTGGTGCGTATACTCCGCTGAAATCATCGAGAACAAACTTGCAGAGGTTTACCCTAGTTCGGTGACGGAGTGTGTTTCCAGCACAGGCGCAGTTGACTTGGTTGTACACCTGGCAACCAGTCGAACGTTTTCTTGCCCTCCCCACTTGAACGCATCTCATCACTGTAGGGTTAAAACTCCGTACGATCCGGCTGTTGAGCAGCGGAGCCGCCTAGTAGGGGAGTGGATCACATGTGTATGTGTTGTCGTTGGTATTCAACTAGTTCTGGGGGGTTCTGGCTCCCGACCGCCGTCGCTTGCTCATCCAAGTTGCACGATTCAGACGCTCCCGACCTCGCGCATCACCTGCCATTCCGGCCTCACATTGATGGAATATTCAGATGCGAACTCTTCCCCTCGTGTTATTCTCCCGGGCGCTATGTCAATACAACCTTGCTCGGGCGAACTCCGAACTTTTACCCCCGTGAATATCAAGTAAGTTTGTTCTACATCAGGCATAGGGCGAGACCTGGAGTAAAATGGGGAACGTTTTAGCTGAAGAAATGAATAGGTTGATGAGTCTCGAAAGCGCTAGTTTCAAAAAGGCCATGCTTGCAACAACCTATGTATGTATGCGGAGATATGTGGCCGATCGTATCAAGTGTTCCACCCGCAGTTGTCGAGTTCTGAGAGCACCGATGGGCAGCTGGGAACAAGGTTTGGCGGGGCCTGTTCTGAGACAACACCCAGCTGGGCCAACCGAATGACGTGGAGCAAAGCGGGCTATCCGTTGGTAACAATAGGGGTTAGGAGTCATGGGATGTGATGGAGGGTGAAAAGATAGAAATAGGGGGCGCGCAAATCGGCACAAACAAACGCCTCACCCACAGATCGATCAAAAGGCAAATCACGGGATCACTTTGATGTGGGATTCACACCAAGCGAATACAAAACTCATTTGTTAGCATATATGAATACAATGAGGATGTTTTTGCTAGATACACGTGCGCTGACGGTTGCTGTATAGTGAACAGACTGGGCGCCGTGCAACACGAGTCCAGCATTGGTGACATCATGCATCACTTTACCACAAGCGTAGATCGCCAGTGACGCCAGAGATCGACCTGTTTGACGGTACCTCCGCGTGCTGGAGTTATTTGACTATCGGTAAAGGTCCGAGTTTCAGACTTGCCCGTTGATTCTGAACAGAACACCGTATCCGGGGCGAGAACGACCCAGGCCGACCTTGCGCACTTGGTTCGTAAAAGTCAGCAAGGCACCCGAGCCAGTCGTAATTCAAGTAAATTTATGAAAGATAACACCAACAAGCGGCCGATTCAAACAAACACGCATAAAGTCTACGGGAGTTATGGCTGCATGTGAAGGTTTACCAGGCCAGGATGTTGATCGGTGTATTGCTTTGCTCATACTATTCGAGAGAACCGGAACCATTTCGAGGCTGTATTGACACGGTTTAAAGGACTAGCGGGTTCCAGCGACGTTGCAAGCGCGTAATGGTTACCACCCATGAGGCCGGGTCTCGTCCGCCTGGATGGTACTAGAGCATTTGCCGGAGGTAGTCGCCACGTAATGCAGAACTGACACGTATGCATTAGTGTCACAAAGTAGCAAATGTGCATGTCACGTGCACCTGGATCGGTGTAACAGCGTGACCGATGCCACGTCGCTTTGTAAATAATAAAACCCACGAGCGAGGCGCGCTACACCTTACCGCAAACCACATTCAGGTAGCAGCATGAGCGGCTGTAAGTGCGACGTGTCCTGCTTGAGAGCACTTGCTGACGACGAGCTCGCATGCATTAGTCCGCTTCCTCAACCTTGTCCGGCCGTTCCTGCCCATCCTCCCAGAGGTTTCGTCGCCGGAGCGCAAGGCAAGTCCAGCACACGAGACAAAAAGACGCCGACTTACTCTCCTCTAGATCCCCTTCAACCACAAGATTCTATGGACCGCCGTTACGCTCCTTGTCTTCCTGGTTTGCTCCCAGGTTCCTCTCTACGGCATCATGTCGTCCGACTCTTCCGACCCTCTTTACTGGATGCGAGTCATCCTTGCCTCTAATCGGGGCACGCTAATGGAGCTTGGTATCTCGCCCATCGTTACCTCTGGCATGATTATGCAGCTGCTGGCCGGTGCCAACCTCATCGAAATAGACTTTAATCTCAAGGAGGATCGTGCGCTCTTTGGTGCTGCTCAGAAGCGTGAGTGAAAAATAGTTAACTTGTGCACGTGGCAGTATGCTAAAGTATTCTCTAGTCTTTGCTCTTATTATTTCCGTCGGCCATGCTACCGTATACGTTCTCACTGGACTGTATGGCCAGCCGTCCGAACTCGGCGCGGGTGTCTGCTTGCTCCTTATCCTCCAACTGGTAGTTGGCGCTCTGATCGTTATCCTCCTCGACGAACTGCTCCAAAAAGGATACGGTCTCGGTGCCGGTGTTTCCTTGTTCATCGCGACCAACATTTGCGAAAGCATCGTATGGAAGGCGTTCTCTCCGACCACGATCAATACCGGACGTGGCCCCGAATTCGAAGGTGCTATTATCGCCCTCTTCCACCTCCTCTTCACCTGGAACGACAAGTCTCGCGCTCTCAAAGAGGCGTTCTGGAGGGAACGTCTCCCCAACATCATGAACCTGTTCGCGACTCTCGTCGTCTTCGCCGTCGTCATCTACCTCCAAGGTTTCCGTATCGAGATTCCCGTCAAGAGCAACCGATTCCGCGGCCAGCGTGGCAGCTACCCCGTCAAGTTGTTTTACACCAGCAACATGCCCATCATGCTCGAGAGCGCGTTGACCAGCAACATCTATATCCTCAGTCAGATGCTTTGGCAACGCTTCCCTGAAAACCTCCTCGTTCGCCTGCTCGGTGTCTGGGAGCCTCTTGAGGACTCGCAACAGCTCATGGCCAAGTCTGGTATTGCGTATTATATCTCCCCGCCGCACACTCTCAAGGCCGCCATCCTGGACCCCATCCACACCGCGGTTTACATCACTTTTATCCTTACTGCCTGCGCAATGTTTTCCAAGACTTGGATCGAGGTTTCCGGCTCCGGCCCTCGTGAGGTCGCCAAGCAGCTCAAGGACCAACAGATGGTGCGTACGTTGCCGTCCAGTATAACTTCAAGCTAACGTATCGTTCAAGGTTATGGCTGGACACCGTGAAGGTAGCATGTACAAGGAGCTCAAGCGTGTTATCCCGACCGCTGCTGCCTTTGGTGGTGCAATCCTCGGCTTGCTCTCTGTCGCGGCAGATCTCATGGGCGCTCTTGGGAGCGGGACTGGTATCCTGATGGCCGTCACCATTATCTACAGTTGTGCGTATCTTATAACCCGTATCAGGTGCAATGATACTGACTGAGGGACGTGTAGATTGGGAGATTGGAATGAGAGAGTCCGGAGGACCTGAGATGGCTGCGCTTGGCGACCTCATGTGAGCTACTATTGGGGACGGGGTCGGGGACGAGGTGTACCAGGGTAAAATTCAGATAAAGGATATTTGTAATGGGGTCGTTGTAGGGACCGTGTACCAAAAAGTATCCCGTTTGATTTAATGGATGGATTGTTGGGGACCTGCGTTGTTGTATGATGCAATCAGCCATCGGCGCTTGCCTCGACGATAACTTTAGTCTTGAATATTTGTCATCAACCTCCTTTGAGCCTTAGGTTCCCACCACCACCAGCATCAAGTAAAATCCGACCATCATAATTCTTCCCTCGCGATTGCATTGGATAGTCTCTGTTTGTGGACTAACGCTACTCGGACTTTCATCGCTACTAAGCTTGCTAATACTACGGCGGTGGTACCTACTAGATGTTCGTCCACTCGTTTGAATCTTCCTTCGCGGAAGGTTGACACCTATCTGTCTACGTCGACTCTTGAGCGGAATAAAATGATCTACGCGAGGCTCCAAGGAATCTTATGGCTCCTCGTTTGGTGAACTACTGGGATGAACCCGCGAGTATGTGCATACGGCAACTACTTTTCGCGTGTTTCAGCCCACAGGGGTACTTCGACTGGACGGTGTGCTATAAGGTACGGGCTTACTCTAGCCCTAGCTAGATGTCGGCGCAGTCTTCAACTTTTGTTCATTTATACACAGGTCGCTATCTGGACATGTTCAAGCTTGTGACTTATCCGGAACTGGGAGCTCTACCCTCACGCAATCTCTCACGGCCCGATCCCAAACTTCCCACTGTGGTGATTGCCCGTCCTCCTTCCGTGCGCAAAGGGTGGACTCGTTTCCAATAATTATCCGCCCCAATTGAGCCCGCGTGAGTGCGACGTTGAGCCGTCGTTCATCTTCGAGGAACCCGATATCTGCACTAGCGTTACTCCGTACCGTCGTGAACACGATAACCTCGGCCTCTCTCCCCTGGAACCCATCCACGGTATGCGCTTCCGCATTGGCAGCTATGACCGGGCTGAGAGCCGCTAGCCGTGCGCCGAGGAGGCGCATCTGCCGTGAATAAGGGGAGAGTATGGTTACGCTCAATGGCTTCGTGGCGGCCTGGGATGATTCTCGATCGCCGGGTGCGCGTTCCGAGGATTCAGAGGGGTAGCGCTGTGTCCGGAGTAGCTCGAGGATATGAATCGCAGCGTCCGCCTGGCTGACGTTCTCCTTTGACGCACCGCCGTACGATTCCTCGCCTTTGCATGACACGAAGACGTTCGTGTTCAGCGAGCCAGCTTCATGCGGCCACGGAAAAGCGGTTTGGGCCAGACGAGCGAAATTGAATTTGGAATCCGGGATCCCTGTTTTGAGGCCGGAGTTATAGAACTCCCTTGACGGGAAGCGTGCGAGAGTATCTGGGAACCGGTATTGAGTCTGAACTGGTGGTTAATCCTTGGGCTTTACGTGGTCGACGGGTTGGACGTACATCGAGCATGATGCGGGACATTTCCGGCTGTTCCGGACCTTTATACAATCGCTCAAGCAGGGACACATCGTGGTCAAGGGTTTTGGCTCGTGGTTTCACCGTGGGGCGGAGTTGGACGCTAAACGTGCGTGTTGATCTCAATGTATGACCCGGCGGTTTTAATCGAGAGTACACTCAACTGATCTCCCACTAGCACCGCTCGCCGGCAGCCTTTGACCAACGGGATCAAAGCACATGCCTCTGTAATCTGGGACGCTTCGTCGACTAGGACAATCTCGAACTTGAACCTCCGGAGGATACCCAACCCAGCCCCGGCACAAGTCGTGAACACGATCGCTGACTCCCTGACCCGTTTTTCCGCCTTTTTGAGGAGCTTTGGATTATCGTTTGTATTCCCACCAACAATTGCGTCAACGGTATATTTCTGAAGAGAGGGCTGGACTTTGTTGATTTCCGTAGCTACGCGCAAAAGCTGGTCGTTTGGGATCGTCTGGTGTTGGTTATTCTCTTGTATGAACCGCTCCAGTACGTTATCAACAGCTACAATAAATCAACCACAAATTACCGGAAGATGGAACATGTTACGAACCATTGTGGGTAGAAGCAGTCATTAGAATCCTCGATCCCTGGGGCATACTTTTCAACAAAAGTCGGAGCATGGTCACTACGACTGTTGTTTTCCCAGTGCTGTAATGGTCAAGTTAGCTCCACGCCTGTGTCAAACCATGCCCAACCACAGCTTACCCAGGCGGCCCCCAAACGAGCGAGAGGGGGTACTGAATCGACAGGATCGCCTGCCTCTGGCTTTCATTAAATCGATTCCAGTCAACATCATCCCCCCGAACGGTCCAGTCCTCGTGAGATCCAGAGGTTTCTTGCAGAGGCAAGTCGGCCTCTTGAGAATCAACCTCTAGTTCGTGTTCGATAGGGTCAGGGTGCTCGTGCGGAGAACCACCCTCCTCTTCGTCCAAAGCCTCTGGTGACCCTTCATCGTGCCCGGCGACCGATGAATCACCACCCGTAAGAAGGTGGTGCAAAATTGTCGAGCTGCGTGGATTGGTGTATAACTTGACTACGGCATCGAACATTGCGCGGGAGGTGACCACATCCCCTGCAGGGTACAAATGCCATTGGATATTCTCGACGTCAATGGGAGGGTTGTGCATTAGGTGAATGCGAAGTTCCCCTCGACGGGAGCCCGAGACAACGCCATCCATGATTGGCCGACCTCGTGGATCTACTCCTCGCTCGGGCTGGGATGCGGCCTGCAGACGAACATGCGCATGTAGCCGGGCGTTGTTTGGCAGGTCAATGCGCTGGTGTGCGTCCACGATTTTTTCATCCTCGGTTCTGAATAAAGGCACTAAAGCTGGGGCATTGCATTGGTGGCGTGGGCGCCCATCATCAGAACACGGACACTGCGAATCGGCCTCTTCTGCGCGATCAAGGCAAATTGCCCATATTTGTCGATGCGCGTATTCAAGAGCAGGCGAGCTAGTGTCCAACTTCATACGAGCTTCCGCCAAAGTTGCCATTATGTCGGCCGCAAGAGGTAAAGACCGCACCGAGCACGCAGTCAACCACATGATCTCGGCAAACGTCCCAAAATCAAGTCGGGCAACCACAGGCCGAAGTCGATCAAGCGTCATCGGAGCTGAAATCGAGTATGAATTGGCGGACGCAATTATGCTCTGGACGATAATCCCGTCGAATGTCTGAAACAGTTCGAGTTGCTCCTCTTGTGCGTCGTTGTAGACCTTGAGAAGAGCATATACGAGTGCGGGATCGATGTTGAGCCAGTGCCGCAACGTAGTAAGCGAGTTTACCGAGATGCGGGCACACTTCACTTCAAACACATAGAACGCATAGGAATGTGCGTTGTGGGTCCAAGCAAGCTGTATGAAGTCTTCAAGCTCCTCGTCTTCACGATCTCGGATCTCTTCGAAGAATTGTTCAGGCTGCATCGAGAATAGTTCGCCCATCCGTCGTTGAGATGGAGTCGCCCCTGGGTCATTTGCTAATTGCCGTAAGTTTTTGACAGATTTAGGCGCATAAGTCTTTATTTCACGTTCGAAACGTGGCCGAACTTGTTCGGTTTGGACGCTAACGGTTAAGCCATCGGTAACGTTGCAGCAATAATTGGTAATGCTGCGAAACTCACTGCGAGAAACGTAGGTCGAAAAACTCCTGTCCAACTCGATCTCGATTTGATACAACGTGGATTTCGATGGTTTCAACTGGTGCTTTCTGTATTCTTCCGATTTGGCGCTGAGGAGCAAGTGTTTAAACAGAAACCAGGAGGCTGAGCCATAACTCACCCTAACATCATCGCTAATCTTTGCTAAAGCAATACTAGCATTTACGTCCCTACGTGAGTACTCGGTTGCAAAATTGAGGAATATGAAGGTGTTTGCTCGTTGACGCTCAAATAGCTGAAAGACGCCGTCGCTTGCATGAAGGATATAACCGTTTTTCGTCGGCTTGGCTAGGCGACCTCCACTGGCAACCGACGGTTGAAACGCATGCACTAGCACGTTTTGGTTGACGTTCGCGTCCTCGTCCCAGGCATATCGACCTCGGATGAAAATCCCAACCCCAAACCGCTCGTCGGTCTATGGTCACAGAATGTCATATTCGAGGTTTTACGGACTTACGATAAACCTACCTTAATGATGATCAACTTCCGAGCGAAGTCCGTGGTTGCACGTTTGAGATATTCGAAGAAAGCTGCTCTACCTTGAATTTCGGATGAATAGAAGCGCTGTAAGGGTAATGGACCAGCCAGGTTTTGCTCCTGCAATACGAATCCAGGGACGATGTTTGAACGGAGCAGGCTGCACGCATACATTCAGCGGTGGATTTTTTTCAACTTAAATACTCACCTGTTCCAGACGAATGGATGGGACTCGGGAGTCAGGCTTAATGCGCTCGATATTCCATACTTTTCTTGTGCAGAGAGTCCATCGAAGTTGATATAATTCAGGTAATCTTTGATATCCACCTGGTTTCGCGAGGCAAATCGCAAACACAGTTGCAGGATTTCGTGTTCAGTGGAAGCAGGGAACGCAGAACTATCCAACGACAGGAGGTTTTTCAGAATTGCTTCCGCAGTGGGTTTATCCAGGCGGTTTAGGTTTGGTGCTTCTT
Organism: Ceratobasidium sp. UAMH 11750; assembly: GCA_019677335.1. Taxonomy (NCBI): domain Eukaryota; kingdom Fungi; phylum Basidiomycota; class Agaricomycetes; order Cantharellales; family Ceratobasidiaceae; genus Ceratobasidium; species Ceratobasidium sp. UAMH 11750. Next base: position 65,948 of record WSLM01000003.1, on the reverse strand, counting down.
CGACGGCAAATCGGTCGGCAAAACCTCGAGCCTTTTCAGCCAAGACGTCCAACACAAACGACTCGTTAACTTCCGGGGGTTTAGTTAAGTGGTCCGGGATGCGGATTCTAGCTCCATCCACGCTCTGCGAGTGGAGAGCGTTCAGTTCTTGGCATTGAGGACTCATGGCGCCATTGAGTGTGCGCGCCCATTTGTTATGAAGTGCGGATACGCGGCCAAGGCTCATACTACTCCAGTTCAATCCCAAACATAGAAAGGACGTTGCGGGAAATACTCACTTGTTATAGTCGGCGAAATGTTTCGCCAAATCCTTTCGTGCAATTTTCATGTGAACCGGGGCTTTGGGTGCAGGGTAGTCATAAGACTTGAATGCAAACTTAGCGAAAGCTTTCACGTCCCTTACCGGTGCATACCTGAGCGAGCACTTTTGGGACAACATCAGGATCCCAGACGACTGTGAACCGGTCGCCGTCTGCAAGTATCCCTGGTCGGTTATGCATGTAATAATGATTCGCAGAAGTTACACACCGAGATCGCCACCAGAGCTCATTGACGGAGCAGCTCTCTTCCCTTTGCCACTAAAAACGATGCAATCGACAAGGTGGTCCAGTCGGGTATGGTGAACGGCTCGCAGCTTCAATATATCCCCCGGATGTAGGCATGGGTTTCGGACAACCATTAAATCAGTCTGAGTGAGCGTGGTAGGCCCTTTCCGAGGCTCCAGAATTCGGACGTGAACCTCGCCTTCTTCCAAAATCCCATATGGGTCGCATACACCGAATAGAAATCGCGACTTGAGTAGAAATATCCGGCATCGCTCCTTTTCAGTGTCTGGTTTGCGAAACGCGGTGACTTCTGCGGCCTGAGCAGCCTTGATGTCGTTTTGCACGTTTTCAGCATCCAACCCGTCAAGGAGAACCCGCTCAGCGCTGGAGTATTTACCGAGTGCCGCAAGAAGGTTCATCGCAGCGATTTCGTCGGTACGTGCAGAGGTTATCCACTGGAAATATGCATCCTGCTTTGCGACGAGCGTGTCAATCGTAATGCCCAGGGCAGAGAGCAGGACTACAATCTCGTTGTTCAACCGAGCAAACTGATAAGGCCGTGAGTAATCGACCACAGAGAAAGTATTATTTGAAGTGGTTTTGAGTTTTCGCATAGATTCCCGAAAGTGAACATGGTGCTTCGCCTCGCCTGGGTTGAGCTCGGGGTGAATGGCAAGAACTCCCTGATCGGAACATGTCACGTGCGGAAGGGTCGATTCAACTTTCCAAACCTACCTTGTAGCCTCGATACCTGCGTCATAAATGAGCAGTTTTTTAGCTTAAAGGGTATTACCGGTCTCACCTGATCTGGATCACGGACGGTGTGTATCTGGCCTGTCGGTGGATTATCTTTTTCTTCTTGGCTAGGAGTTGCATGAACTGGCGCGAAATAAGCCCGCAACCTATGGGACGGTTAGGACATATGCATAGAGTAGGCAAAACATGGCTCGCCATCTGAGAAGAGCTCTTCGCCTATAGTAATGTCCGGGATATCCTTCGTCAATTTTGGGTCGAGGTCCCAATCAATGTCAGCGCCTGAAAACAGCAGTCCGATCCGTTTGGCTCCTGATAGTGTATTCATCAGCAAACCGTCGACCTAGGTACCTCCTAGCTCACGTTTTGCTATGTTGTTTATTTTTGAGACGTCGCAAAGAGCTTGGATCCTTCGGTCTAGCGCTTCGTCGGTATCGGCGGCCCTCAACCAGCAGGAACGGCTACGAAGTTGACTATTGCTGTGATGGTAGAACCTGTACTGGCGCCCATTGAGGAAGAATCCCTTGGTCAGGACTCGTAGTATATAATCGGCCGCAGCAGACGGCGGGTGGTCTTTGAACCTGAGCGCCCCGAACGATGCCAAGATAAATTCATCAGTTTGGTCTTGGTACAGAACCCGGTTACTGGGGAATTCTTCGATTTGGAGAGTAAGCTCTTGTGGTGTAAAGATGATTAGCTTGCCGTGGCCTCGGCGTGCCGGGGGTAGAGGTGTCTCGAGTCTGAAGTCCCAGGATTGATCCTCCGGCGTGAGCGGCGATCGTAGTGTAACAATGTATGGAGGCATCCTTGTAATTACCGGGTTGCCGACAGATAGGTGGTGGATGAGAGTGAACCACAGAATCGATTGGAAGGTGTCACACCACTTGATCCTAGCCACCCCATCACAGCTGACAAATATGTGACATACCTTTTGCGGCGGGAGTTTCCCGTCACAGCAACCAAGGAAGGTTTCGGTGGCGTGCTTATAGTTCCCGTTCAACGCCTCGCACCACACGTCTCCGCTCGAGAGTTACACGCCAACTTATATACGAGATCACAACGTGGGCAGGGGATCAAAACGTGCAGGAAGTGGGGAGACATGCTCTGTTCCGCATGCTAGCCAGTGATTTACAGGGATTTATGGAAATTCAACATTTTGTGTCGGTTGGGTCCTTCGGAGATACGGAGCAGTCTCGTGCGTGAAGAAAGTGGTTGATATGATTGGCGGTCATAATCAGCACGTGACACCGATAGGGATAGCCACCAGAGTCAGACTACGTGGCTAGGGTATTGCTCCTCACATCGTGCACCAATCCATACCGCCACGTCAACAAGTAGTGAGTACCCTGCCAGTTCGCTGAGCGAGGTGATGCCAAAGGCTGATATCTATAGGGGAAGGTTATCGATGGTCATTCAATCTGAGACATATTCGGCGAACAACGAGATGACACCCACCCATCTCAGTGGCGTTTACGTTGTCGGACCGTCTTCGTCCGGGAAAACCACCCTTTGCAAAGCCCTGGCAGCACGACTTGGCCTCGCCCCTACTCGTCACGTTGCGGAAGTCGCTCGTACAGTGATGCAAACTACTCGGTTCACCCGCGAGCACGTGGGAACGCTCGCCATGCAGCAGGCGATCTTGAATGCGCAGGCTGTAGCAGAGGGAAAGGCTCGCATGCAGCACGGTGGCGCCTCTCAGGACGGATCACGGCCATTCCTACTCTGCGATCGCTCCGCCATTGACCCGATTGTGTATGCGCACTTCTCGATCGTTGACCAGCATGGGGCAGAGGCACTCGCCGAAAGTGCCGAACTACAAGGTATTCTACCAATCTATCAGGATGCTTTGTTCGTGCTCTTGCACCCCGTCCCGGACTGGATAGAGGACGACGGCGTTCGCGCGCTAGACGATCCCCGCAGATATCCGGCAGTATTCAAGACGTATCTCGAAAGGTTTGGGCTCGATTACGAAGAGATGGGCGAGGAAATAAAGGGTTTGGATCATCGTGTCGACAGAGTGTTGAGATGGATCGCCGAGAGGGAGCGAAACTAGCCACGAAGCCTTAGTCGATAAATTGATGTTGGTGAGTAATAATAGTTCATTCAGCCAAAATCATGAGATAGCTTACGTCCGCTAGTATAGATTTGAAAATTTGAAGGGGTGTTGTAAAATAACGCTAGAATACTAATTAGCATAAACGAAGCATGTTCGAGAATTTTGGTCAACTAAGTCTATTGAGCGGTGGTTAGGTGGTGCAAGGTTTCTCCAAACCTGTCGGGGCGAGAGTATTTTTGCTAGGGATTAAGGCATCGCCAGTTGAGGTTGTGGTTGACAGGAAAGATATGTTGACGTGTGTTTCGGAGTGTGGAGACCAGTTGAGGTGTGATGTCAACATGGGCGCTTCCTCCCACCATCGGCTGTGAACCGCCAGCGCCACCCGCCAGCATTGAGCCATTGCTCGTTGCCGATATGCATACCTCGTGTCCAACAGAGCAAACGCCGCTCTTGAACGGCGCAACGACGCAGGAACAGCCACGCAGCAGAGCATCGACGCCCCCACCACGCAAGACCTCTGTCCCATGGTTTCACCACGCTGTGCCTCTGGCATTTGTCTTTCTCTCCCTTTTACTCTGCCTCGCCGTAGCAATCGTCCTAACTGCCCACTCTTATGTCACCCCGTTGCTTCAAGAGGATCCGGCGTTGTTAGCTCGACGTGCTCTAGCTTTTGAAGGGCCGTCCGATCTAAATGTCTTGAATTATACCTCTCGTGGCCTCTGGTGCGAAGTTACAGGTGCCGCCGCTATCGATGCTGGACTGGCATTTGGACTCTCCTCGAATCGGTTTACCGATGGAATGGTGGGGTGGGCGGTTCGCCGAGTGGGCAGTGTAACCGTGTCTGCATCGAGGGTCGACATCTATTCATCCAATAGCGTCCACTTGGCTGCGGTACACTTGCCTGATATCATCCTGCCCCTGGCAACCAAAGCCCCTCCTCGTTTGGAAAACATGACCTTGCAATTCCTGATTCAGCCTGCTCGCAATAGCCAAGACATCCTTGATTTTATCTCACGCTCCTGGCAAACAAGCGCGCTGGAAGTCCGGGTTGACGCACCTAAAGTGGTGGTTACGGGTGGCCGGAAGACGTCTCGCCTTTCATGGAAGAACCGTATCCATATTGTCAAACGTGACGTCGCCACGGTATTCAAGGTGGCTGGTAAGTCCACACTCTCCGCTCAGATTGCGCTCTACTGATTACCTATTCATGACGCCAGTCCCGCCCATCCCTGGTCTCCCTCCTCCGCCTCCCAACGAGCCCCGACCAATTCCCGATCTCACCAGTCTCGTATACCTCCAATCTTATCGTGTTCTGCCCCCGCCACCAACTCTCCGCCTCGTTGGTACAGCGACATTACCTAACCCGATCCCGTCTATGCTTCAAGGGGCCGTTGCACTTTCCTTGCCTTTTGTCGTTTCCCTTCCACCAAGCGGTTCAGGGGTTTCCCTTCCAGTCGCACGCGTTGAAACAGCCCCACTTGCACTTACCGCACCAAACATTTCACTGGCCATCTCTGGGCATGTCTTGCCACTCCCATCTGCATCCAGCCGAATTGCACCTGTCTCAAAGTTTGCCTCGGACTTCCTCGCCGGCAGGAGTTCCCCCGTTCTCGTCAAGACAGACTTCCTACATGATATTGGGATGCAAGACGAGCTAACGCTAGATGCAGAGTTTCCGGCTCCAGTCGAACGACCAGAACTATTACGGGACGTCCAAATCTCGGTTTGTCATCTGTTCACCCCGGAAATAGCAATGTGGGGCTAATCCCTGAGTTCTACGTAGAACATGCGTATTTCTCTTCGCGGAGAACAGATCCTCGCCTCCGCATTTGTTCGTGCGCGGGTCGTACCCCCAGAAACCCTTTCCACTCTACGGGTAAATGCCACGCGGGTCTGGCCTGACCTGCTCGTGTATGACGGCCCTCCCCCAGGCGTATGGCCGTATGATGATTCCGACATTGGGTCCCCGAGCGGCGTTCAATATGACGAACGATGGTCTGAGCCGGAACCCATGCCACTCCCTAAACCTCTTCCGCCCGCGGCGTTTGCACGTATCCGCCCAGATTCATGGATCATCGCTCACACGGAGGCCACCGAGGACGGACAAGGTGTATGGGTGCAGGCTCAAGTAACCGACGTTCCGCTTGCCGTTCTTCCCGGTCGAGACGCGGAGCTACGGAGGTTCATAAGTAAGGTTTTGTTCAATATCGGCGGGGCTCGCGCTGGGGTAGCTGGTATCACTGCTGTGGCTGCACGAATCGGAGGACTTGTAGTCGGGAGCAAGGATAGCGGAGAGCTAGAACTTTTTGGGTTGCCCCTTCGTGGCGAAACCTGGGTTGGGAAGAAGAACCTACACGAGCCGGAATGGAGTTTACCCACACCATCCAACCCGCTCCCAGCCCCTTCCCTCCCCAGCGCGCCCTCGTGGCCTCTTCCAGCGCCATCTGCCCCACACATACCGGACGTGCCACAGGTACCGGAGATACCACTCCCGACACCTGAGCCGTCCATCCCAGAACCAGAATCCGAAGAACCCGAATACTGGCCGACTTACGGCGGTGGTGGCGCGTTTAGTGGGCAAGGTTTTGGAGAGGAGATAGAGCCTGAATCTTCAGGCGAATTGTGGCAGGTTGGAGTGGTTTACTGAGCAGGAGGTACCCTAAACTTGTGGGGCTGGTTTATTTATACTAGTGTTCATCTCTCTCTCGTAATTTGGCCAACGATGTACACAGATACGTAAATGTTTATCTTGGCTCCTCTCCACCAACCCCCGCTTGCCACAAGCCAAACCCCACTTCTCCCGCACATGCTGCTATCCCGTGCGCCCAGTCAATTCCAAGGACCTTCCCTTGTCTGACCGGGCCATCTCGATCCTGAACAGTGTGCAGAAACTTGGAGAGCGCCGTACGCGGTGATCGAATATCCCAAACTCTTAGTACACCGTCGTAGGATCCAGTAAGCAGGTGATGAGCAGACGTAGGGTGAACAGCGAGACAGGAAGGTGTGGATGGATGTGTGAGAGTTTTGGTACTGGATTGCGTGCTGGCCGCGCGGAGGTCGGTAAGAGAAACGGTACGATCGGCCGAAGCGGTGTATAGCACCTCGCTTGATCCAGAGACCGCAATGTCTAGGTGCGCCCGTTCAGGCAGTGTCTAGGAGTTTGACTCTATCAAGCTTTAGAAGACGAGGATCCCCGCCACGCACTCACCACCGTGTTCACACACACACCACTCTCCACATCCCAAACCCTCACGGTGCTATCCCAGCCGCAGCTATACGCTTTTCGGTCCGCTACCGATGAATCAAAAATTGCCTTGGACACGCGCCCTGTATGAGACTTGAGGACGACCGCTGGTGCCTATGCAGCAGCCCCTAAGTTCTATGGCATGAAGAACGTTTGTCGTGGACATACCTTCTTCACGGCACCGCCTAATCCCTTCTCCAACTTCCTTCGCTTCTTCGGCACGGCCTCTCCAACGTCTTGGACTTCGTCCTGATCTGGTATCTCCGTTGTCCAGACCCCCAGAAGCCCGTCCCAACCTGCTGTGATCAGCTGACGGCCGGAAGAACTCGAGGAGACGCTCGAAAGAGGCGCGATGTGAAGATGTAACGTGGCGAGGGTAGACCAGTCTGGGCCAGCAGGAGCGGAAAGACGAGTGAGGTGAACTGTGTGATCGAACGAGGCACTAGCAACGAGTTGCTCTCCTTCAAAGGATTCCTCAGAATGAGGAGCCACCCAGCAGGCCGAAGTGACAGGTGCTGAATGAGATGATATAGCAGCAAGGACCTGTTGGGAACTGTCGTAAACACGAACACGACCATCGTATGATGCCGTTAAAAAAAAGCTTTGTATGTTGTGAGGCCAACAACTGGTTGCTAATATGAAAGCCGTACTTTTTGTACTTGCATGATATCGAACTCATCCAATCGTCGGTTTCCTGAGAAGAAAGGGGTTCCGGTGGTAGCACCGATTCAATGTATTCTATTTCGAGCGTTTCTTCCTAGCCAATTGTAAGTATTTCACCTCATTAAATGAATAAATGATCCACCTCGCCGATAGCATGTTCGTTGCACCAGTCAGCAAGCGACCCCGATAGTAGTTCTCCGTTGATCAAAAAGTCGAAAGGAGCAGGTTGGACGGACGATAGAACTTTATTAATGAGCTGCGACAGATGATACCTTGCCCAAGAGGTCGGAATCATATATTTCGAAGAAGGTATCACATATTTTGTCCTCGTAGTCAGAGTTATGGGATGGGTTTTCGGTTCAGCAGCTTGAGCCATGGTGGATCCTGGTGGGTTCAAATTTTGTTTCAAATTGTCCGGCGGGTTCTGTTTATTCCCACGTGACCATCGCCGATACAGTACTGTCATCCGCCATGTGATAGTGCCTGGTGAGTCGTTGTGATGTCAAAATTAGTGTATCCCTGGAGGAATCAATGGACACAGTGCGTAGTTGAAACAACTATTGCTCGAAGCTGATCCGACTACGGGCAATCATACACGCATATAGTTTGCCCTATCATCGCACCCTTCTATGGGGATGTACCGTCTGGTTATCAAGGGTCTTAGCAATTCCATTGCCTCGAACGCCAGCTGTAAACAATTTCTTCATCACTCAACTATATCATAACATATCGCGCTCTTGTGAAACGGGGCATTCCCTACATCAAGCTTGGGGTTAGTTGGTTTCTCTAGCAATAGTGATATTGAACAGTGATCACTCGACTGGTACCTTGGAAGCGTCTACCCAGCGCGTGCAGAGGCTACTGCTATCTGTTTAAATTTGATGCGTGAGTTCCTGTATCAATCAAGCACGTTGAGCGTTCAAAGATTGGCTTGGCCTCCAGGATTCAGGCGCTTATGATGGTGTTTTCGAGTTCCGCCCCGACTCACGATCGAGGTTTTGCAGACTTCATGGGATTCGGCTCCTGCAAGGCGAGTAAGCATCCGGAAACAGTATGGTGCGGGGGCTCTTGGTCCCATTTGGCTGATTACCTGAATCAAAGTGTCATACGCCGAGTTTTGGGAGCAACCCAACCTTCCGAATCCAGACTTTCCCAGTGTTTGGGGAAAGTGAGTTCCCGGAAGAACCGGTGGGGTATCGAAATGGCTGGAACAGCACACTTCACGCGTATTATGTGCGTGGACTCCTTCCAAACATTGAATCGGTCAGATCGAAGATAGAGCGAGGCATTCAGTCTGCTGCCACAGGAGATTTTAGATTTGGCTGATTCGATTATCCTAAGGCTAGGTATTGCCTAGAGGCTCAACAGCGTGGCCGTCGTAAGCCAATAGCATACGAGTTTTGCCCTAACCACATCGGTGGAGCAATGGTTAACGTTCAGGAACGGCGGCCGGCCCTCGGTGTACATGGACAAAGATTCGGGGCAACGCTGTCATCGATGCCAGTTTTTGACCACGACCTGTGTTGCTGGCATGCTAGAGGAACCAATATAAAGGCAGGTTGAGGGCGAGGAATTGCTTTGAGACACATTGGTCCCAAGGTATTCGGTATATCCTCGGTCGGCTCACTCTAGGACTTGGGATTCCCCTAGGGCGGTCACCTTGCTGTACACCCAACCCATGAACAGGGGCCCATCCTTCTATCCTCCAGCTCAAGGGATGTACATTGGGAAACCTATTCACTATGTGTGTGGACCGTTTGCCGGTCGCACCATTAGGTGCGTTAATGATTTCGTGTGTTTATCATCACCAACGTCTTAGATGTACTATAGGTCGGAACTAAGCGAATATCAGAAGCCGGACCTTGGTCGAAAGTACGTTTGAAAAGGATAGCCCGTTATATACATGGTTCACCACGCGTCCAGGTTTGCCAAGAGAGATAGACGTCCAGTCGACCCACCACCTGTGGTGAGGCTTCGTATGTTTGAAACGAAAGATGAGGGCACGGTCAACGCGAGAGAGGAAGAATTACATGCAGAGTGAGCTATTCCGCATTTCTACAGAATTTTGTGCGCTAACAAAGTCTCAGTTCGATCGATGTCTCGGGGTTGGTTGCACATGTGGACCTCTTCCCCATCCATCCCCCAGAGCCGCGCCCCGCCCCCGCGGTAGAGGAGAGCCCTGTGGACCCCGCCGTTGCTTCAGGAAGCCACCAAGGTTCGCATCAAATAACGCAGATAGCCGGCGACCAGCATAGTCAATGGCCCGTGGACCGCGTGATCGAAGTCGACGAAGACTCAAAGCTCACAACCGAAGTCTTTGGCTCATCTTTTGTCCACGCGGTTCAGGTTTTGGACATGTCGGGCGAGCAAGTGATCCTATTTGTATTTGCGGTATGCCTCAGTTCATCCGACCAATCACCCCTTCAGTGGTTCTAACGAATCAACAGGACCTATCAGTCAAAAGAGAAGGACAGTACGTGTAGAATTTGATCCAACGTCTACACATGACTGACCGCCTCGCAGTTTTGTCTATCGTTACCGGAGTTTCGATTTGTTTGGGTACGCATTTATTTCAGCCGTTAGCCCACATAAACTCATCACTCAGTACAACATCTAGTCGAGTCGCTGGATCAGAGGATATTCCCATCGCAACTGAATTGTTCAGGTGAGCTATCTGCACACGCGTAGAGGTAGTAGTGATGACCAGATACATCCATCAGCGGAGTTTTTGTTATTTATTCGACCAAAGAGTAAGCGCATATAGCCCGGCAATGTGAATCTTCTCACCAATCGTGATCACAGGTTCCCTGGTCTTCAAGCATCAACACCACTTACGAAGGTAAGGAACCTATCACATCTCGAGAGAAACGGCGCTGATAATTGAGTACGTTGTCAGCACCTCGGCCGTTGGGGAGTTCGCGTCAACCTACGTGAAACCAGTCGCAGAAGGAAAGGCAAAAAAGGAGGTGATGACGACGACGACGTCGAGGACGAGGGTTCAAGCGGTGCGGGCGATACGATAGTGGACGACGAGCACGAAACTCAGTTTTACAGTCCAAACTTTTTGGCTCCCTATACCAGTCAAGTCGCTGCCTCATCTCGACTGGCTCCAGTGACGTTCAGTGCTCCTTCGTCTTATCGCGAGCAGGCCGAACAATATGTGCAGGCGCTACCTGGGCAACAGGACTCGCTACCGCCTGGCACCCATCACCAAGGCCTGGGGGGGTTGTAGATTTAGTCTGACTGGAATACATGTCTCGTGTGTGCAATGTAGATGCCTGGTTGATGTACGTCTGAGCTCTGAGAGCTGTACGCTCCACAAAAGATTGTCACTTGTTTTTGGGGACCACATTGGAATTTCGTCAAAATGCACGCATACACTCTCGACTGGGACCCAGAAAGTGATTATTGGGGTTTGACGAAGCACAGCCCCCGATGCAAACGCAAACTTTCCTGAAACCAGGAATCCGGTGCGCCGTCAAAATCTTCCTATGAGGATGCCTATAACTCCCACTGGGCGATTCGTACTGCCTCTTGTTGTCTCCTCAGCACCACTTCGAGTGTCTCCGTGGGCCATATCCCCTCTTCAACTAGCCTCGAACCTATTCCACCCTTGTCCTGAAGAACCTGCGCGTCCTGATGGCTCAATACTACGCAATTCTGGGCGGTCAAAGGTTCTCGAATATCCCAACGAGCGAGTTGTGGTCTGGACAAAACAGTGTGCGGTGGAATGGTTGAGCGACCGCGGTGCAAATCTTCAAATATGTATGCAATATCCTGCTCGGACAGAGGTAATCTGCTGAATAAACCATGGAATTTATCATGAGCAAGGGAGAAATTACTGTGGGTTGAGACCTACGAGGTGACACCCCCCGCAATCCGTGTTTCACGGTTCAGTAGGTCGCGCGCGAGCTTTTCGTAAAGCTTTCCGCGATTTCTAACAGCGAGTGGGTTCAGAAGGGGTTTTCCAGCCAGTTCGCATATAATGTAAGTTGCAATGTGCAATCCGAACAAGGCGGGCAGAGGACCTGCAAAGTTTCACTATTGGCGTGCAGAAAGTATAGCATTGTAAAGGAGCTCACCGAGCACTGGTAGTATTCGAACTCGAAAGTCATCAAATGTCCCAAGCTCGTGCACATTGCCTTTCTCAAATTCCTCTTGTGGCAAGGGCAGTAATTTTATGTCGCTTGGCTTCTCTGTGGAATACACCACCCTGGAGTCGATTAGGCACGGGTGATACCAGAAAAACTCGATGCTCACGGTACACCTGATTCAACGCCATCTAGACGCAGCCTTCGTCGAACCGACCGGGCTAGAGGATCTTCGAACGTGTTGGATATGTCGCTGTTTCAGTTGCCGTCAATGAGGGATTAGGAGAATCTGCATCCTTCGCGTACCTAATCTGCACCCTCGTAGGGTCCGACTTGGTTCCAGCGCCCATTGAGGCAAAAACCTAGACCTGCCGTCAAAGTACTGCGTGCGCGTGTTCTGTCTGAGTCAAACCTTGATATCATGCTCTCTGCAATATTTCAATAGCTGAACCTGTGCCAGAATATATTCGAAACCGTCGGAAAGCGTACTTTACGGTCGTACCTTAGTGGTCATATTATCAATAGCATCTGGGAACAAGATTAGTTGAACAAGACAGATGATGGCACGTACTATATGCTCACCAATCACCCAATCTGCAGGCTCGCCTCCCCACTCCAATAACTCTTCACCGACAGCCCCTAGCTTCCAGAGTTCCACACGGGCATCAACTTCCACCCAAGGTGCAACTCGTGCGAAAAAATTCTTGCATGCGGTGACTTTGGGAACGCCTACGTCTGCAAGTGTCGCAACCGCATGGCGATTAAGTGAAGAGAGCGTGACCATGTCGAAATCAATTAGCCGCAGGTTGGAGACCCCACTGGGTTATGTCGCTCAAAGGGGATACTCAGGGGGAGTTCGAGACTCTTACGAGCGAATCAACATCACTGCAGCCCAACTTCCCACCCCTCCGCAGCCAACAATAATGACACGCCCTCCCCGCACCTTGCTCATCGATTCTTCGCCAAAGAAAGCATAGTTACGAGCGAGCATTTCTCGAACGAGGGTTTCGTCGAAGGCGTCACCAGGCAGCTGAGGTCCGAGCGCTTGGAAACCAGAAGATCCGAGAGTCGAATGGTTGAAATTAAGCCCAGGCTCTGGTGGTGTAGTGGCTAGAGCGTCCTTGACCTCACGTTGGAGTTCAAGCCGACGTTTTCGCTTGGTGGCAGATTGATATGTGGTTACAGCAAGAAGCGTAGCTGCGCAGGTAGCTACAACGGTAGCCACGAGCCTAGAACCATCAGACTTTAGGTATGTAGATGCCATGCTTCCCGAGGACCGTTTTTGTGGGCGTATGGTTGGTAAAGACTAGCTGAAATCGCACGCCAAGCTAAGAGGCTTCCGTGCAGCAACGGTCAAGAGAGTATATATCCCAAGTGAAGATTGAGAATTGCCAGGCTGTAGACGAGGGCCTAGGTTCAAGTCCAAGGCAAATTTACCGAGTATCGTGCAAACGGAAAAGCAATCAAAGTAAGCTACATGTCACGTGGCCGTTACCCACCGTGGTCTTACCAGGACTTCTGCCCTCGACCACAACCAAGTGGCTTCCATCTGTGGCTCGACCATATACCGCAGCTATTCCTGCTGGTGCAACCAGAACGACTTCGAATATGACCGTAATCCAATTTACCCCATTATCTTCTCTTGTCCAACCTGCATTCTGGCATGATTTGGTTCGCCTCAAGATTGATGTGCTGAAACTCTCATCGGAATCCCAAGCTGTGACCGCTTCTTATTCTGCTGGAAAGACTATCGTTGATCGCGAAACCGGTCAAGATGTTGCGTTGGGGTGCCAACTTGTTCTTGGTGGAGATGGGCTGAATCCTCAATCAAGGTGAATCCCTTATTTCTTCTAGCTCGTTCTCTGACCATGATTTCAGTATACCCACGCACGCTGTGAGTGTGAAAGGGGCCCTCAAGAACTATAATACCGTCGAGGATTTTAAAGCTGCCGACAAATCGGCCCTTTTCAACGAAATGGCTGATGAACTCTGGTCGAACATGAATTCCGAAACTGGACTAACCAACCTGAGTTATCTGAACAAATTTCTCGTTTTAACTTTTGCCGACCTGAAGAAGTACAAATTCTTTTACTGGTTCGCTTTCCCTGCCTTGGTTGCAAAACCTGCTTGGGAGATTGACGCACGTGGATGGCTTTCGGCGGAAGAACAACTCGGGCGCCAAGCAGTGAGCCCGTTCCGCATAAATTTAGTCTCATCTTATTATCCAAGCGTTGTAGCTTGAATCGATCCACACGGCTTTGTCCAGTCTCCCAGGAGAAGGCGCCTCTCACGTAGCTTTTTTCATCGCTCGACCAGCCAAGTCAAGTTCTGGGGAAGTAGCTTATGAAACAGCTTCTGTTGGAGAATGGGAGTCATTCTTCAAGGGAGTCGCCGATGACAAGGTAGGATTTTATTCATTAGGTGTCGCATATTCATTTTCACTAAGTTTGATATCAGCGAATCTTGGGCTTCGTGGATCCGTCTGCCAGTCCTCAGAGCCCTGGTTGGCCTCTACGCAACCTTCTTTCTCTGGTTTACACCCGGTTGGGCGTTAGAGGCCCTTTGAACGTGCTTGCGTGGCGGGACGTGGAGGCACCCAGCTCGAATCGTGCTTGGCATAGCCGATTGGGATTGGTTTCGGTCGCGGGTGGGCCGTCTGAAGAATCAACTCGGCCGGCCGCGGTGGGTTGGGAGAAGAATACCCAAGGCAAACTTGCACCTCGTTTAGCGGATCTTGCACCAATGATGGATCCAACTCGGTGAGTATGATCGGAACCCTCTAAGATGTGGTCTCGGGCTGAACTGTGAACGCCAGGCTGGCTGACCAAGCCGTAGATCTCAACTTGAAACTCATGCGATGGCGTATTTTGCCGGCGTTGGATTTGGAGAAAGTGTCCAGCACAAAATGTCTATTGCTGGGCGCGGGGACCCTTGGATGCTATGTCGCCCGAACTCTCATGGCAAGTTTTCGCTAATACCTTTCCGTAAAGTCCGCTGACCTTTGTCGTTATCCCTTCCCGTACCGCTCCTGACACCTCGGATTTCAACCTTCATCTGTTCCTCTCGATGTCGCACCGTAATGACCGCCATCTATTCCGTTCGGAAATCTCCTTTTTCACATCGTTTCAGGGATGGGGGGTTCGCACGATCACCTTTGTTGACTCAGCACGGGTGTCGTTTTCCAATCCAGTTCGACAACCACTCTTCGAATTCGTCGACTGCCTCGAGGGCGGGAAACCCAAAGCCGCATGTGCTGCAGAAAGTCTGGAAAAGATCTTCCCTGGCGTGGTACGTGAACTTGTTCATTTCGTTTGATCGCCGCGTCGACCGAGCGGTGCTGGTCGATATCGAGAATGCATGGCTGGAAAATGGTGAATGGCTCGCCAGGCCTCATTTGGGCACAGGCATGGTGGCGCACGTTTGTATTGGATATGCAGGCTGAATCTAATCGACGCCAACTGACTCCGCTGTATGAATAGAATGCAACGGGGATCGATATGTCCATCCCCATGCCCGGTCATCCGATTCCCCCGACTGCACTTGAGAAGACCGAGGCAGATGTTGCCAAACTCGAGGCTCTCGTGGATGATCACGACGCTATCTTCTTGCTTATGGATTCACGAGAAAGCCGATGGTTGCCGACGGTCTTGGGCGCGGCAAAGGGCAAGGTTAGGATCGGGCATCCCTCCTGTTTTGTTTTTGAATGGTAATGGCTGATAAGCCAGCCAGATTGTGATGAACGCTGCACTGGGATTCGATTCTTTCCTGGTCATGCGACATGGCGTTCGTGCGGCCCACGCTAGCGGCGAAACCCCAAGGCTGGGGTGTTACTATTGCAATGACATCGTAGCCCCCGCGGATGTACGCCAACCTTTCTGCCTAGTTCATCGTTGCTGGCTAACGGTTCCTTCTTGTAGTCCCTCACGGACCGTACTCTTGATCAGATGTGCACAGTCACCCGACCTGGCTTGGCGGCGATTGCTTCGAGCAGCGCAGTCGAAATCCTTGTCTCACTCCTCCAACACCCTAAAGGGTAACCATATTTGTTCACTTGTGGAGGTATCGGCTGATATGGTTATGATACCAAGGGTCAACGCACCTGCCCCTAAGCCAGATGACGAAGGTTCAGAGAGCATTCTTGGCCTAGTTCCGCACCAATTGCGAGGTTTCCTGGCACAATTCAATAATAAGCTTATCACTGGTGCGGCGTACGACAAGTGCACGGGTTGTTCCGAAACGGTACGCTCGGTGTGAGAACCAAGCGCTTGCAGAGTGGCTGGCTTACTGGGATCATCTTTGCAGGTGCTGAAAGAGTACGAGACCCGGGGGTTCGAGATGATGTTGAAGGCGTTCAACGAGACCGGATATTTGGAGAAGTTGACAGGACTGGATAAGCTTCATGCGGACAGTGAGGCAGCAATGGAGAGCGTGAACTGGGTTGACGAAGGAGATGGAGATGGCGCCGATGACTTCTAAACATGAGCACTCAGACCCAGAAACCCGGTGAAGTAATGAATATATTGGTTGGCTGTAAATGAATTACGTTCGTCTCCCAAGGCGGTAGCCACAACTGTGTACGTAAGCAAGAGAATAGTTCGTTAAGATTGTACATCAAGGTAGATCACTACACGTCAAAATATCCCAGAATGTCCGTAGATGCGAAGTTCAAGTCCATTTATTAGGCCCTCTACACGAATTGTCCAAGCCAATCGCCCCAGTAAACCCTAGTAGAAGTAAATTAGTGATGTCGCTCTGCATCGTAATTTAGACTCACTTCATAGGCTTAATATCCACGATGGAACGATCCGTACCGACTCGCATACTATACGATAAGACATGAGAAAGCGAGAGGCAAAGACCGACAAGCGCGGCTTACTGGTAAGTTTCCCTCGAGTTCTGTCCAGTCGCGTTGTACTTGAGGAGGTTTTTGCCAGTCGCCTCATCAATAATCGTGATATCCGCCCAGCCATTAGGGCCCGACTTGACGATCCAAGTCTGATACGTGCTCTTCCCTGTGAACTGGTTCAACGGAATCGAAACAGATGGTGTTGATGTATCTGTGAACGCGAAAATCCCAGCCTGGTTGTCGCGCACATCCAGGTAGACCGCGCTCGAGGGGGTACCGTCCTCTTCTTGAGACGCAATTTCGACGAGTGGGCAGGAGTCAGAGGAGGTCGACGTGAGTGAAGGGTCGACCTGCATCCTGAACGTGTATTTCCTGACCGAACCATCAGCCGGATGTGAAGGGCCGTTCAGGATAACATCTTGGATAACGCTACCAAAGGGAGACTTGTCAAGGTTTTTGGTAGGGTCGCCGGACAGAGTGTAGACATAGCAAGTCGAGATTCTGCCATTGGCGGGGCAACCACCTTTCGCAAGATAACTAAGCTTGTCATTAGTCACAACGAAGGAACAAATGATATGAACGCTTACCCAGAGGCATGATACTTGAAATTCCAGTCAGGCAGAGCTCCCTCGTGAACCTTTTTCCCGTCTGCAATCACAGTAGCTGGCGTGCCGAGTGGGGACAATTCTGCTGGAGCAGCAGAGACAGCTACGAGCAAGGCAGAAGCAGCGGCGGCGAGGAAATGCATCGCTGTAAAGTGTGCGTTAATTCGTTGAGAAACTGGGGAGCCAGTGTAAACAGACCTCTGTATCCTCCATTAAATATCCGGCTGGGCCCACCGAGAAGGAGGTGAGTCTGCCGAAGAAATAACCCACCGCTGATCTCGGGGGTTGGCTGTGCTATTGAACGCTGCGTGGATCAAGGCGAAATGGAACGGGGCCGTAGCCGAGGCGGGTGCGTGCATAAAACGGGCGTACCCACGCAAGAAACCGAGTCGTTGCGGTGCTCCTCTGCGCGCCAAATAACGTAAGATCGCCCAGTATGCAAACTCGGGTTATGACATGACTTCGAGGACCAGTGGGCATAATCCATGCCTTGCAATTAGTTAAAAAGAAGCAATAGTTCGTTCGTGAACGGCAAACTGGCAAGAACAAAGTTCCATTGTCGCTTTGCGACTGATTGAGACCTTGTGTCTAAAGTTGGGACGGAGCAGCTTGTGGTGAAGGTAACAGGTAACGCAAATCACCTGATCGGATTCAACCGGAAGCATACGGGACCATCCCATTCCCCATCAACATATCATTTCGTCGACACCGCCGTTCTCCTTGAACTCGAAACACGAAATGGTGGGTTGATGTGCTGGTGTTGCTTCCAGATAGACGTGTTTCTTGCTGGGATAGTTGGACTCAGAACCGATCAGGTATTAAGCTGGATGGTGTTTCACATAGTGGATGGACCGTAGAATGAATGACCAACACTGAATGATTTAATTAGGCCTCCACCGAACTCGCCGCCACATACGCCGCCCTCATCCTTGCTGATGATGGAATCGAGATTACCGTAAGTGGCCGCACCCGCTTGCTGAGTTAACGCTCATTTGCAGTGCTCCAGAGCGACAAGATAGTCGCCATCACGAACGCAGCAGCAGTTGAGATGGAGCCCATCTGGGCGAGCCTGCTCGCCAAGGCACTGGAGGGAAAGAATGTGAAGGATCTTCTATCCAACGTCGGAGGTGAGTTGCGTGCGTTCCACTGTTTTGGCTACGGTCACTAATCTTCCTTAAAGGTGGAGGAGCCCCCGCGGCCGGTGCAGCTCCTGCGGCGGCAGCAGCTGGTGGCGCTGCTCCTGCGGAGGAAGCAAAGGAGGAGAAGAAAGAGGAAGAGAAGGAGGAGTCCGACGAGGACATGGTGTGTTTCCCATTTGTGGAATTTTCGCTAATCATGCTAAATGACAATTTATTCTGCAGGGTTTCGGTCTCTTCGATTGATCGGCTCATCGTTCATTATTCCCCTTTCCTTCGCTTTGGCCTACCTCACATCTGTATTGTCGGGCATATCCCAATCATCAGCTTATACAGTGAACATATTCCGGGGGAACCATCCCGCGCAAACAATTCCGATTCGCTACTTGAAAGATTCAGAACCAGCGTTTCGCGCGTTGACTAGGCACCACAACTTTGTGTACGCTAGATATAATTCGCACATCAGTGCTACCTATCGCACCGCATCAATTATCCCGTTCTTTCGCTTTTAACCTAGTCTTTCCGAGCAGAACTGCAATACACCGGATAACGGGTCACCATCGGATTACAGCAAGCTGGGTGTCTTGCTTAGTCGCTCCAGGATGACACTAGTCCAAGGTGAAGTAGGCATGCTTTGTAAATATGCGCAGAACCCTACATCATCGACCCACTAGTGCTGCTGGCGAGCTGTAAGCAACCCGCTTACGTTGCATCGTTTCCTTTAGGATCCGCTATATGTGTTTTCAGTACTCTTCTGGCCTTTGTCTTGGGAATGGGCGCTTAAAGGCAAAGCAAGCAGCGGGAAGCTTGAGCGGCGTGCAAACGAGCAACAGGTAAAGACGAACCGTTCATGTTTTCGGTCATATAAAACCGCCGAAGGATCATTATACATTCCTCGCGAAGGTATCCAAAAGACGCAGGGTACGAAGGGTGATTCAGGTTAGGACTGATGTATGCATGGAAAACGTGATGCTGGTCAGTAAATTTACAGGCCTAAGTTCGGAATACGAACCGTTCGTTAACATCCAACACGCTCCCGCAGCCTCCAAACCTCTCGTTTGCAGCTCCAAAGTATGTTGCTCGAAGGCCCAGTTGACGCAATGCGCTCGCGCACATTATGCACGGCTCGACAGTCACGTAGAGGTCGGTCCCGGATAGAGGATGTGGAGGGATGGGAGTGGGGGTGAGTATTGTAGAAGCAAAAATCTCGTCAATAGCCTCGAGCTCTGCATGTCGAGTAGCCTTGAATTCGTAATCCGAGTGAGTCAAACAGATTTTGGAACAAATTGGACGAAGAGCACGTACGTTCCGAAGCTCGTTTGTCCTGTTCCGCGCACGAGCGATGATCTGGCCGTCTCGGACGAAAACGCAACCAACAGGGACTTCGCGCGCCTCCATGGCTTCTTCGGCCTCCGCAATTCATCAGGAATACAACTCGAAGTACGAAAAAAGGCCCTACCATAGCAAGAGCCTCCCGCATCCATCTCAAGTGGACTGGATCCTGGTTTTCAACGGGTACATATTCGAACATGGCAGAAGCTAGAAGTTATTGGTGACCCATATGCTTCATGGTCGCTACGTCTACCTCTCTTAGTTTGCCTTTCGGGTTGCGATATAATCGGGGTGAGAGTGGGCGATCATCACGTGACAAACCGGCTCCTAAGTATATGCACTAATCGCATTACTGTAAACCCTTGCTCTTGTGGTGCTCTAACATAATTAAGATAAGCACAAAAACAGGACCCGAGGGGTGGAGTGGTTGAACGCAAGTCTCCGGAGGCGCTCTTTACTACACCCCTGTTTGCCATTTGGAACAAACCACTCGCAAACAGCGGAGGTCATGCCACCCGCTCAGCACGGATGCCCGGATCGGGGCAGGCCCTAAAATCGCTAATTAATAGTTCGCATCAGTTATGCGCAATTACGTGCACCTAGAACAATTTCTTGTAGAGCGTATTGTTAAAATCAGTTTTAAAGAGCATTATATAGTTCCAACAAGTTGGAATTCTCGAACCTGAGCGTGAGGTATTTTATAGGCAGTGAGTCTGGCCCAGTTTGTTCGGAGTTTTATCTTGTTTGAGAACGTAGCCGCTGCTAATCTTGAGTTGCTTGCTTGGCGACCGACGGGTGCGAATACCAGCTTTTCGAGCGCATACAGCTAAGAGCGGTGCCCATGGACCTAGTCTCCAATGTCGGGTGACCGGCCTGGAAGGTTTTGGCCGCTATGCTATCCTTTGTACTGAACTCAGTTACGTTGCACGAGCCATGCCACACTCACATTCTACAGGAGGAGATCAATTATTTATACAATTATTTACACATGTGATTGAAGGCAAAACAGGCAGATTACTTCCACTAACCCCAACCTCTTTTACTCTTCAGCGCGGCGTGCCCTCGCTCTTTCGCTCGGCGCTGAATTCGTGCTGTTCAATCTCGGGCTTCAGGTCATCCCCGTACCCGCCACTGGCACGTCTGAGGGAAGACTCGCGGTCGTTGTTGATACGCTCGACGTTTGGCACGCCAAAGATCTCATCCATATCCTCCAACGTCTTGCCTTTGGTCTCGGGGATGAAGAAATAAGCCCAAGCGCCGAAGACAATCATAAGTGAGGCGAAGAAGAAGTATGTGCCTTGGAAACGAGTGTCAGGTACGGTGTCTTTAGGTAGAAGTAAGGGCACACGTACCGTACCCGAGACTAGTAATCATGTAGGGCGTGGTGCGAGACACTATAAACGACCACAGCCACTGGTCGGCGGTTGTGAGAGCCACGCAAAGCATTCGGATCCGAATCGGGAATATCTCGGAACAGTAAACCCAGGTGATTCCTAAAAAATATCAAGAATGACCCACGTACATCTCAAGTGGAAGACATACCTTGCCAAGTCATACAATAAATGAGCCCATATAGGTAGACGCACACCATTGCAAGGTAGCCCCACCCATTACGGGTGTACTGGCCGGCTGCAGCTTTGGTAGCGGGGTCCGCAACAAAGACATATCCACCGATATACCACATGGGCAGTGATCCGATAAACCCGCCATACTTTGCACTGGTCAACTTGGTTCCGGCGAATCAGCTGCGCAACACTCACAATCAAGCCTTTGCGCCGCCCGATCCGCTCAACCAACCATACGGAGAATATGATCATGCCCAGAGTCTTGGCGACTCCGTAGAATCCCGTGGCGAAGAGTTTTGTCGAAGTTCCAGTCAAGCCGAGAGTCTCAAAGATACGAGGAGAGTAGTAGGTGATAATCTTTGGAGAGATTAGAAACCGCTTTAGTGTGCGAGGGAGAACGTACGTTGACTCCAGTCATGTTCTGGCACATCATTAGCGTTAGGCCAATAGCTACACGGTTTCGATTCCCTTTCATGAATAGCTCTTTGAAACTGCTCCATCGCGAGTGACCGGCGCCCCCAACCAATAGCCTTTCGTTTTCAATCTGGTCTCTGATACCTGTACGTAGAATTTAGGACAGAATAATCTCGACAAGATCGAACTACTTGCCTTGAAGCTCTTCCTTGACGTACGTGGAATCAGCCGGGAGTTGGCGCAGATTGTTGAGATTATCTCGTGCTTCGTCCCATCGATCCTTCTTTGCGAGCCATCTGGGGCTCTCCGGCGCAAAAGTCGCTCCAATAAGCAGGAATAGGCCCGGCAGCATCTGAAGGGCCAGCGGGATAATCCATTGGGTCTTCGTGTTACTGCTGACCGTGCGATCCATGATATAATTGATCCAAAATCCAAGCATACTTCCGCCTTGAGAGAGGATTTCAAAAATACCGACCAGGCGACCGCGAATCGAGGGAGGGGAGATCTCAGCGATGTACACAGGGATTATGAGCGAGGCGGAGCCTAAGACAGGAGTGCTAAATGGGATTACCGTGTATCCGGGCAACCAAGAACTTACCGATACCAAGTCCAGCTACCCCTCGACCAGCATAGATCAAACCAAGGCGCCCATTGGACGCAGTCATAAGAATGGCGCCAACCATAAAGACACACCCGGCTGCCAGCATACCCTTCTTGCGGCCATATTTCTCGACCAGAGGAAAGGTCAAAAGGGAGCCGAAGAATGTCCCAGCCTGCAGGATGTCGTTAGTATCCAAGATCGATACAGATTTGTAAATGACGGTACTTGAAAAGTGGACACGATGTTCCCACTGAGAGTGTCCCGCTCATGCTGTGATGCTCGATCAAGCCCAAAATCGCGGCGAAATGACGGCAGGGCAAGCGTGCCGCCGATTACACCAGTATCGTAACCCACTTTTGCGGCAAGCAAAGTCAGCGATGACTCACGATCAGATGAGGGTGACACCTACTTGCTGCAGCACCCATGCTTACCGAGATAGCAAGCATGTGAACCCACCAGTTCCGAACCTCTGGAGGGTCGGGGTGCGTCTCATCGTAAAAGAAGGGCTAAGAACGAAGGGTAAGTAAATAGAAAGAATTATTCGACCATAGCAACTCACCATCTGAAGGGTTGGAAAACGTGAATGAACCAAGCGTCGTAAGGACCCGACAAGAGTCGCGGTTGCGGGGCTGTTGAAACCTTGCCGCGCCGCCCTGGTATTTGAGCCAATTCGTGAAGAAGAGCTCCATTTCGAAGCGAAGAGAGCTAACGCCAAGAGGATGATGCTCCTCGACAGGGGCAGTGGCCTGAAGACAGGCTAGCCGTGATAGGTGTGTCGACCTAGGCATATTCGGTGGGTCCGACAGGTATGAAATACGTGCGCACAACCAAGCCCGTATGTGCTTCCTATCATGTGAACTGACCAGCGTGGCCCAAGTCTATATCTATCTAAACGTGGGCTCGGTGCCCTGGGAGCATGCGATTTCTTCCTTCCAGAAGGTCCAAGGTGCCAGAGAGCCGAGGAGGGCTAGAGTCATGGAAAATTCTGATTGTTACAGGTGAAATTCCCACCCCAGTAGTGTCGCAGATCTACCGGCGGTAGAGACTTGAGATGTAACATGTTTAAGGAGACGAACAGCGGTGGAATGCCACGAGGGAGAACAGTCAAGTGACTGGGCCGAGTCTGGTAGCGCTAAGATTAGTCAGCTCGTATCCCCTGCATGACAAATTACTGCATATAATCCCCAAGCCCATCCTCCGACTCCAAAAATCGCCCGCCACTCGCCCGACCACGTAGTCAGATTTTCACGGTATCCAAGGGAAAATATATTAAATGTATTTTATTTCGAGCCGCTGGTTTTGTAACGAGTAGCGCCAGGCCAAGACGCAAAGTGCATGTTCGTGTATCTCTTCAAGTCCTATTGAGCATCGTATTGATGAGCAACACAAGACTGTAACAGGCAACATGCCGTACTCCCAGTGTAAGAACCAGTTTATACCCGCTCAGGCGATTATCAGCGGCGTGATAGATCCTCGTCCAACCGAAGTTAACCAAAACTCGGAAGCCTGTTTGCCTGCACGGTTCTGGCCAGTGCTTGAAAGGCGCTGGTCCATGGAATCTGAGAGGTGACCCAAGATTGTCGATATTGTCCAAAGGCCCCATTCAGCGACGTGCAGCTAGAGCAGCAAGGTTTTCTGTAGCTTGCTCAACAATATCTTGCACATCTTGCTTCCAAGGTGCTGGTCCCAAATCCGTAGTCACGCACCAGGAGATCGGTTATATCGAGCTCTGCATTAGCATAGGGGTCTGGAACCCGTTTCACATTAACCGTAGTCGTCTCACCTCCAAAGATCACACAAAAGAAGCGGCTCGCGAGGGATATTATTCATATCCTCCATCTCGACAGTTAATGAAATCGAAAACTCGATGGGTTCTACACACTATGCCCCTCGAGCATGCCAAACTCTTTGATATCCCGCGTATCGAGACTTGGATAGTAGTGCACGATCGAAGAGTCAGCGATGGGACGTCAACCAGCGGGATGGTCAGATGACATTAATGCCAGGTGTAGTTGCGCCGAGATCCGTCATTCTTCAGCTCATTTCCACGGGCCCCACCTGTAACCAGTACTACACGTTCGATCAACTGGATGCCTGGTTTTCCTTATATCTACTGAAAAGACCTACAGTACTGGAATTTTCTATTCCAAGTTATCGATTTTACACTCGAATGGGAGGGCGTAAAGTCCGTTTCTGTACCCGGTATTCATGCCGTGCCTGCATCAAAAGTGAAAAGCTCAACGAGGCAATGGCATCAGCCTGATCATCTGACGAGCGCAACCACCACCTCCTGGCAGCTCGCCCATCCTTTGGCATCTAATGGAGGTCCAATATAACATCGGCAATCTTACTGGAAGAGTTGAGAGGGCCGAGGAAGCGCCTTCGGGGAGGGGAGGATCAGCGATCGTCTGGCGGTATGGTTGATTCTAATTGAAGTTACGATATTTTAACTAATCGGATCTATTTTCGGAAGTGGGCGTTGGGTTCACGACCGCCGTGGCGAAGCAGTGGGTTTAAACTACTTGTTGGTAGATTGCAACACTCAGATTCTCGTCCTAAAGTTGGCAATCAAGGTCGCGCTGGATCAGACGGTCCCGCCACAAACATTGGAGAGGGTGAACATTCCCTATTGCCTTTCTTGTCCTCAAATGATTCTCATGCCGCGTAGAGACTTGCGATGGAAATGCACGTATGGAGGCAGCTATCGCATCGAAACATTCTGGAGCTGTACGGTTCCACAGTTGACCCGCCCCAATTCGGCAACCTCCCGGCGCTTGTAGCCCCCTGGTGCCAGCACGGGAGTCTCAGAGATGTAGGAACAACTCGCTCAGGCTAAAGATGGAGCTGACCCAAAATACCTAGCTCCTCAATAATATGCAGGGCGAGCTTGACAGGTCGTTACGATTCAGCATCGTAAGCCTATCAAATTGATATTTCCGCAACCCAATTAAATAACATGCCCAGATTCGCGACTTTACGGATGGTCTTCATTATATGCATACCGCTCCAAACGGGCCCGTGATGCACGGGGATCTCAAGGCTGTAAGCCCGGCGTAACACACTTCAAAGGAAAGAATACTAATACCCTGTAGGCCAATGTACTCATCGCCGAGGGTTTTGTTGCAAAAATAGCAGACTTTGGACTTTCGAGGACTGTCCCAAGAAGCTACAACGACCCCACGATGACCGTTCAAGGGCCAGGAACTATACGCTGGATGACCCCCGAAGCACATGCTAGGAATATGGAAAATCTAGAACCGGAACGTCCGACTTGGCCAACTGACATATGGGCCTGGGGACACCTTGTATACGAGGTGAGCCTTACCATATAGTTCCTTGAAGCCGTATTGACAGACCCAAGACTGTGACGAGCAAAATCCCATATCCTCAATACAGGCACGACTATTTAGCTGCGGGAGCTATCATTAGGGGGGAACTAAGCCCTCGCCCTGGGGAAGATGATCCGCAGGCGGACGCGTTTCTGACCGCTCGATTCTGGCCGCTGCTCGAGAGGTGTTGGTCCACGGATCGCAAGGCACGGCCCCGGATCACCAAGATTGTGCAAGACCCGGTGTTCACTGATGTAAGGTCGGGGCTAATTGGTGAGATTTTTTTTCTCTCGGCGCTTAGTGCATATACCCATCCCCATGCAGACGACCCGCTGGCACTTCGCCAAGACCCCACTCGATTCGGCGCGGCTCGAAAGTACAGAGAACAAGGCGATGTCGCATTCAGACGAGAGGCGTTCAAGGAAGCGATCGATTATTTCGAACAAGCACGACAATCGTTTGAACGAATGGGCGATACACGTCGGACCGCGCTCTGTCTACGAGACCTTGGCTGGGCTCACGTCCGTCTCGGCAAGCACGACCTGGCGCGTGCGCGTTTTAGCGAGGCACGCGAGCTAGCCCGCTCGATGGGCGACTTGAAGGCGGAGCTTGACACCTTTCAGGACCTGGCAGCGGCCGAGCGAGCCGCGGGAGACCTTGACCTGTCTCGCAAGTATCTCGAGCACGCATTCGAAGATTGTGGGAGGGCCGGGCTGCACATTCGATCAGGGGTTAGCCCCATTCATGTTCTTGGTGTCGGACGGTAGTTCTGATACTTTTCTGTAGTGGTGCTTGGTCGCGACTGGGCTCTTGGACGTGGACATTGAAGACTGGCGGGCAGCCCACTGGTGCTTTGACGCAGCTGCCGAAATCGCGGTCCAACAGCGTAGCCAAGGTCTAATGGGCCGTAGCCGGGAGCGACAAGGGGATTGCTACGTGCGGCAAGGGATGCATGCGCAGGCTAGAAGATGCTATGACCAGGCTGCTATTGCGTACCGAAGCCTTCCGGGAGAGGAAGACCAGGTGTCCCGGGTGGAACGAAAGATCCAGGGGTGCCACCGGATTCGCCACGAGGATATTGCTGCGATGCCGCTATGGGGTATTGGTGATCTTCCGACTATGGGTGACGCTATGGGACTTCATACCGTGTAAGCGCAACTGTGCCACAGCGCGACTACCTCTGCGTATCTTTTGGCTGCTCTTCTTTATTTACTTCTCTGGGTTTCCATGTATGCGTGCTTGTTATGCAACTATCATGCGTGTATATATTGTATTAATTCCTGAAATTCGCGTGGCAAGCACGTGTCAACTTGCCACCCGAGACTGCGCCGACTGGAGTTCAAAGTTTCGACCACTTGATTAGAAAAACGAAAGTGTATTCCACAGACAAGATCACAACCTTCCAGCCTATCAAACAAATAACTATTGATACCTCCAACCGTACATACACAACCCACACGCCGGGCACACCACCTAAAAGTTCTCCTTGCCGAAAAAGAACCGAGTACCCTTGGGCGTCGTATACTTGTTCGACATGGTCTTGAGCGTCTTGGAGAGCACGGCCGGTCCACAGAAAAACTGCCATCCCAAATCAACATCATTCCAAAAACGCATAAACAAAGGGCACATACGACGCCAACATCCGTCTCTGCGTGCTTGGCCGCAATACCCGTAAACACACGATCCCAATTCGGTCGCCCGAAATGGGTTGGAGCGCGCAACGCCGTGATCGCATCCCGTTCGGCACCGACGTCTTGAACGAGGATATTGTTCATGTCGTCTTCCTTGAGCTTGGCCGTCAGGTAAATCGAGATTTCGATCCGGTTCTGAGTGTCCTGCTCCTCGATCGCGTGCAAGAGCGAATGGAACCATTCGGCGGTGCCAAAGTCGCGGATGACCCACGTAAAGTAGACTTTGGAGAGACGAGTTGGTTTGGATTCGTTGAAATTGTTCATCCGGTACCAGATTGACTTGAGGATCGACGCAAAGGGTGTAACGCCAATACCAGCGCCCACGAGCAAGACCGTTTCGAACTGCCCAAATGTCAGTCCTAGACCTAAGCGAATCACAGGACGCGGAAACACACTTTCAAAAAGTCCTCGCTCGCACTTCCAAACGGCCCGTCGACCATGACACGAGGCAACACGCGGTTGATCGGCGGGTTAGCCTGGGTGCCGACGACCTTGGACTTTTCCTTTTCGCCGCCTTTGGATTTGGCATCAAAGTCGCAGCCGAGTGCCTTTGAAAAGGCTGTTTGCGGGGAGGTGCATGGATATGTCGTTTTGACCATGTGAAATGGGCCATACAGTTTCCGTAGCACCAGCCGTGACATAGAACCGCCGGTTGCGGGAGGTAAAAATAGATACAGCGACAGAGAACGAGGAATTCGTCAGTATCAACCGGTAGTCAACGGAAGAGGAGACCAGAAGGGATGTAGTCAAAGAGCGGGACGTACCGGTTGTAAAGTCGCCAACGACGCGGATGTGCACAGAGATATAGTCCTCTTCGGGAGCAGAAGTCAGGGTAAAGGGGTGCCATTGGAAGTAGGAGACTTCGGGACAGTTGAGGAAGATGTATTGGCCCGCGCGAGTGGTCGTTTTTTCCTATTCGCGAGTCAGCATCTGATAGAAACATAAGCATGAGACCCACCTTTTTGATCTGGACCTCGACGACCTTGCTCGGGTGCTGAATGACCTTTGAGATGTATGTGCGGTGGCGAGAACGGATTTCGCGCAGGATACGTTCGTAGATAAAGATGACACCGCCAACGAGCCAGTAGCGCCAAAAGACGCCAATCGTGTTGAACGAGCAATAGGGCGGGCGGTCGGGCTTGATCATGCAAAACATGCCGTGCAGCTGCCAGTTGATGAAAAAGACGATGTAGAGGTGGTGCGAGTACCAGAAGCGCTCAAAGTGCGCGCGACGTCTCTTTTCCATTGCGTACCAGACCATGACACCTAGCGCGGCGGTCATGATCCATCCCGTGAGTCCTGGGCCGGTTAAGAAATTCGCCTGGAGGAATAGCACGAGCAATGGGCCAATTTGTTTAGTCTGGGTGAGACCAAGGCGCGTAAAGTTGACCATGTGGGCGAGGATGTGGACGGCGGAGAAGAGGACGATGGACCAGGCGGTGGCCTTGTGGAAGGTGATGTTCTTGTCAAACGGGATGATGTCGCCGAGCGGGGAGACACGCAAGAGGGAGATAAAGTTGCGGCAGACGGGGAGGAGGATGAACGCGGCATCGACGTGCAAGACGAGGGCGGCCGTACGGGCAATGGCTGTGGACCAAGTCAGCTACGATTATAACGGACGGTAGACAACATACGGAACGTAATGCCAAACAGCGCACGAGCACCCTCCGAGTTGTCCTTGAGATCATAGTGTATAAAGCCCAGTCCAAAGACAAGGAGGTGCAAGAGGACGTATACGCCAAAGAACAGTTGGCGCCCGCCGTCGTTGACCATCCAGCGGTCCCAGCGCTCGCGCCATGCACCCATCATGCCGACCGCCTTGGCTGCTACGGGCGGGGGCGAGGTGGTGCCGCCGTTCGAGTTGACGCGCATAAGGCCCTGGAGGCGACCGCGCTCGGTCTTGTTCCGGCGGAGGTTGGAGTGGGGGACGTCTGGGTGGGTGTCGCCGACCGAGGGGTCCCGGTCGGCAAAGTCGAGGCCGTCGGTGCGATTCATGGTAGTATTACGAGGATAGTATCTAGGCGGTGGACGACCTGCGTGACCGGCCTGCGGTGAGAGAAAACGCTAGGAATAGGAGGCGGGGTGGTGAGGTTATAGGCACGGCTGAGAGCGATTGACGAAGCTTTTCTTAGGTGTCGTCAGAGCGACCGGCCTTTATCAGATTCCCCGCCAGCCGCCGGCTCTTATTGTTTGTCACCGGCACGGTTCGGCCCATGTACCTCATTTCTGTTGACCTTTGTGGGCGCAACGGAAAATATCGTAATAAAAAAAAGAGCGTAGCGCGATCACCATGAGGCAACACACGCACACGCGACTGATTCGAGCAATAGTTTGGTTCAACCCCTATTTCTGCTCTGGGATTCAGCTCTACATCCAGTTCAATTCGTCGCAACCCGGCGGATACTGCTGTCCACCAGATCAGAGTATGTTGTACCGCAAACCCTCTCCCAGTCGAGTCGCTTTGCACCGGTGGTTAAAAGGCAAGGTTCGCCAGGTATGTGACCCAGCAAGCATCGAAGGTCCGGGGTGCTTACTTGGCTCACATTTTGACCCGGAGCAATCCGGCATGAGATTTCTCTCAGGTCCGGCCCGCGAGTAATGAGTTCCTGGTTACCTTGACCATAAATCGAGTTCATGCTTCCCAGCCTGCGTCGTTAGCAACCTGTTCTCTACCGATATTGGTTGAACTCCTTTAATTCGTGGTTTCTCAACTGTCGGCCCCCGAATCAATTCTGGGCTTGGGAGCGACGAAATCTACAGTCTCTACCTATTCGAGCAGCGCTGGCTCAACAATTTTGTGCTGGGTTCCGCCGCTCTAGCAGTCTTTGGACTTGGAACAGGTCTTGAGTGTCCTTCGAACCCCTGCACTACCTGCGTCCGTACTACTGGCCGCTTTCAGGCTTGGTGCATTCTAGTGAACGCCTCTAGTGGTTAGCTGGAAACCGGGGAAAGCCCCTGGTCCGCAGAACCCGATTCTTTTCCGGAGAGTCTGGGGCGGCTTCAGCTGATCAGCGTAGGGAATATATGGGCTATTTGCATGCCCCAGGCGTGCAGTTGAGATGTCTAGGACCTTTGCTTTCCGTTGCGGTTTAAACCTAATCGATAACCTTCGATCCTAAATGGATAATGCCACCTCCTGCGGATACCCCAGCTTTCGTATAAACTGCCTATCCACCGCTTCACAAGCAACACATCATTCAGCTAAATTCAAACATCCTACTTGCCACCACTAAAGCGCCAAGTTAACCGAGACATCTCGGCCAACTTGGACGACACTTCACCCAAGAGCACCCAAGACCCATCTCCTGCCCAGCTTTTCTAGCATATATTTGGCTAGGCTACCATTCTGGGCGATGTCTATAACTTATATCCAAAGCACGGGACCGCGCCTTGCACCCCCGGATCAGGCGCTAATCCTGTGCTTGATCGTGCCTCGGTCAGCCGGTGGGGCTGTCCCTCGAGCCTCGATCTAATGATCTTCGAGCGCTGGATTGCCTCGGCGAGCCATCCTTTGCCGCGGTAAGCCGGGAAATCCGTCGGACCTTCTTGAATCACGCATGTATGCACATCTGGACGTGAATCGATTCGGGGAGCATCAGCCCGCGGCTTGACCATCCTTGGCATAGCAGCTCTACAACTTGCGAGATATGCCACCCCCAACCCCTGTTGACGTGTCGGCTAGGATGCGATGAGCTTTTCCCGTCAAGTACAGCTGATTTTAGAAAATGGAAGTGTTGCGCGCCAATCTTCCTTGAACGGATGTTCTGGCAACCGCGTCTCGTGCAATGCGAGCCAGCGCCGTATTGTATGTTCCGCATTTACTCGCGGGTTGTTTGTAGCCAGCTACGATCAACGAATCGCTTGATCAAGGGAGATCAATTCGGGAGATCCTTCATCGCCTTGACCGTTTGGGACGATTCGATTGTTCGCACGGCCAAATCCGTCCCCTCCCGCCACAGCCAGCGCATCGCACTGCTCCCGCTCCGGAGAAGACATCGTAACCGGGCCCAAACAAGCGCGGACGAGATGATTCGATTGGTGATATAAACGGAATAGGCGCTCGTTTGTCCGATCTAATGCCTTTGTTGTCCCTCCGCAGATGATCAACGGCCCCGATGTAATGTGCTGTGTAGCTAGAAATACCGCATTTAGGCCGAATACAGCTTTGATGTGCTGTTCGCCAAGCGGGTATAAAGAGGGGCCCGCTCCGCCCTCGCTCGACATCTTTACACAACATGACCTGTCCCCGGTGGATTCGAAAGATTTGTCGCGCTGTTGCGAGCTGCTTATGTTTTGGCAAAGTGGACATCGACGTTGCTTCTGCTTCGCCTCCTGAGACTGCTCCGGTGCAGGGGAACCCGTGCCCGCTGCCTCGCCTGGATTATCGTCCCGCCACCACCCAAGCCCCGCCTTCAGGCGTGGGTACAACAACACGCAAGCGCCAGGGATCCTCCTCGAGGTTGTCTAATAGTCTTTATGGACATTCACTAGCGACGTTTGTGGTACGTTTCTTGTCAAATAGCTATACTCCTTGACAATCAACAGCGTCGCTTAGGGTACCAGTGACTACCGGCACTCGGCTGGGTCCTCTCAAGACAACAGCCTCAAGCCCATGAACTCAAGCGAGGACATTGCCCGGATGTTTGATCTGATTCAAAGCTTTCCGGGAGTCCCAGAGCACAACCTCCGCTATGCCCTCAATCAGGAGTTTACCAAATCAAATGTGGTATGCAAGACAGCCGTAAGATTAGCCGCAGCGTCTGAACCCGTCTTTATTCCAGGTTAAATATCTCACCGAATTGAGGCCACTACCTGGCCCAAGACTCTATTACTGTAAGGAGGCGCATTGTAGGGTACGAGCCCAGATCCCTGATTTTGTTTCTCCGTAGTGGGTGGACACGCTGAGTGGTGCGGAGAACGCGGAGAGTTCGATTGTAGGTGATATCGTGGTGCCTAATTTGCGCAGATTGACACCGTATCGCAGATCTCTTCAACCACGATATCAAGAATAGCAAGGTCAACGACCCGCCGCAAAGCATTTCATCAACGGTAAATTTCTGCTTTGGACGGGAATGAACCTCTGCTGAATCTCGTATTTAGGAACTAAGCGGATTACTGGTAGACCAAGCGTCTCCGATTCCGATCCAAATGATTGTAGGTCAATTGGAATACTTTTATTGGCATAAATTGACCTCGCCCCGCACAACCCGCAGCTTATCACCGATGTAGGTGTCCGCCAAATAGTTACCAGCGTGAACTAACCTATCCTCTTCTCAGTTCTGCCACTCTTTCAACCTCCTTCGTAAGTTGGTTCGAGCCACCGCGGCTGACAGGCTACTAACCTCTTAGCGCTAATAGGCTTACCCTGGGCTTTACGGAGGACTACCGACGGGACATACTTGTGGGAGAAATCGGAGCATTACGTGCCCGGTGCCCGGGCCAATGGCCACAGGATCGTAGGTTGTATCTCATATTGCCGACTAGGTCTCATGGCCTTACCTTAGCTGCAATTTGCGAGTGGGGAGAAAGGAGCGGCGACCTACAGTTTTAATCATGGAAGTATCTTTACTAGAGTAAGTCCGGGAGTTCACTAGAGAACTTGTGATTTGGTGCTACTGCTTCTGTTTAGAGCCAAATTGCAAGCTCTCTATTACCTAGTAAGAAATAAAACTAATCTCAATCTTGCATATAGGAGTTCTATAATGCTGAACATACTGGCCAGAACTTGGCAACGGCACCCGTATCATTATCGAAGAGGATGGAGCTCATCCGGTGGGAAACACTTTGAGCATAACTTGAATCTGCACTTACGTGCTCTCTTCTTGCTCTAGCGGCGGCATAAATACATTCCTAGAAGCATACAACTCAAAGAACGGCCTGGCCATATGTCAAGTACCCCAGGTCAGTCGAATGCGATACCGATGAATGTAATCTAACATTTATCTTGAGTCCAGGTATATGCGTCTCATCAGTTTGTGAGTAGCATCCCAGCTTTTCTTTACTTGCTCAAGAGCCTGACTGGTGACGACAGGATCTAGATGACTTGAATACGCTTCCCAACCTACTACTTTCGCTCTAATTTATCAGTTTATGCATTTAGATTCAAGCCTATGCCTTACTCCTACTATAATCGTGCCTCCGTACCAATACTTACCTTCATAATTAACCCCCCATTTGTTGTAAAATCGCCGTGTAAACCTTAAAAATCTCGCTACTGTTCCCAGAGGCGCCTGGAACCGAGCAATCCACTGCAGGCCAAAATGCATTCTTCCAAGTATTTATTGTTTTCAATAGACCAGGAATTTACCTAGTGTATCCAGTTTTAAAGCTCTATGCTTTATGCTCTGGCCTTGTCACCGTACAGAACAGGCGATGTGCTTTTCTTGCACGGAGCTTGCAAGCAGTCACGTGCGATTGTGTATTTAAAACAGCTGTTTGTCACGTCAGATGGGGTGGCAACCAACTCATCTATGACCACGGGAATGGTAACCTCTAGATTTTACTCAATGTTTCGTCGTGACAAGCTGGTTAGCCTCCGTGTCGCAGTCTGCATCAACGTGGCTGTTGCCCTCGAGGTAGCTCTTCGTGTCCCCGCCCGACAAATAACGACAGTACTTGTACTGTGGATGTTTTCATCTTTTGGGAGGCGCTTGCGCCTTACTTCCTGACGTGGAAGCATCACGACGAGTACACGATTGGTGAGCATTTCCGCGCTATTATGCTCCTTTTGAGCTGACTGGCATCTATCAGTGCTTGACGGCATCGAGGCAGCCATTGCGAGGCTAACCCCTCGTGGCTGGGAGTGCACAGTCCCCAGCCCCGGCACATATCTAAAGTTTAACCGTGCGCCCGTATTAAGATTGTACAAGGTGAGTAATTAACTTACTCATCTTCATACTGTTAAGGCTAAAAATAAATTTAAACACAGCCTTACTCAGAATCAACTTCCTCGTGTTCCTCTTGCTCCTCTCACTCCTCGCTGATGAGTTTGAGCTAGCGCGCTAGCTTGTGTCCTCTTTTCTTTTACAGTTGCCCTCCTTTCTTGTCTGATACTATCCGTACAT
The DNA here is from genome assembly GCA_019677335.1 of Ceratobasidium sp. UAMH 11750. Classification (NCBI taxonomy): domain Eukaryota; kingdom Fungi; phylum Basidiomycota; class Agaricomycetes; order Cantharellales; family Ceratobasidiaceae; genus Ceratobasidium; species Ceratobasidium sp. UAMH 11750. Next base: position 32,013 of record WSLM01000003.1, on the reverse strand, counting down.
CCGTGGCATGGGGCCGGTCACAATTTGCACTACACCATGGATCGGCGCTAATCTTGTACAATGCGATGATCGTGCCTTCAATTGGCTAACCAAGCCTCGATCAAACTCTGAACACCCTCCTTGGTCGGTGCGAATTCGGCGAGTCATCCTTTGCCGCGCAATATGCCGGAGGATCAGTCGAACCTTCTCGAATATTGCACACATGCACATCTGGCTGCAAATCAGTGCTGGGTCGGTTCAACCGCAAGAGCCTGGTGCCGAGCCGGCAAGGAGAGCATCGCCTGCAACTCGACTATTACATTTGCTAGCTTGCAAGGTGTACCACCTCTAGCCCCCAACTCCGTTGACGTGTCGATCGGGATGTGGTGAACTTTCCCACCAAGTACAGCCGATTTTTAGGAGATGGAGTTGTTGCGGGCGAATCCCCCTTGAAATGGATATCCTGGTAACCGCGTCTCGTGCAATGCACACATGTTCACGCGCGGGCCAACAGTGAGTCTTGTACTTTTGGCAGCCTGTTTTTAGCAGACGATTAACGAAGATATCTGCTCATCAAGGTAGATCAGTTCGGGAACGCCCCGTTGCCTTTTCACCAGTTCAGTTCAATGGGATATCACCGTCGACACTGCCAAAGCTGCTCCGCCTGTGATCAACTCACCGCAGCCCTCCGCTCCGGCGGTAACCTGTCACCGGTTCACACGTATTCAGCAAGTGGATTGGCAGCAGGAACCAGGCGGTGTTTCCCGGGAGGCAGGCACTAACCCATCAAGGCTAATGTCTCTTGTTCCCCTTACAGAAGATAATCGGCTAAGCGAATGCGGTCCGTTCTGCAGTCAAAGGATGAACCATTTAGACTAGATATAACCTAGGAGGACGCGCTATCGCCACAAGAGAAGCTGAAGGCTCCGCGTCCGTGAAATGGCGAACCACACGAGACCCTTTGCTTGTGTGCATCGCAGCTCATCGTCCTAGTCACCTTTGCACTTGGCGTTTGATAGGCTACGGTTGAGGTATAAAGAGGAGATGGCTGGATTACTGCTTGTCGACACACAATATGACCTACCCCCTGTGAGTTCTCAAGATTTGTCACGCTGCTACTTACTTAAGTCCTAGCAGCGCGGATATTGCTACCTCTACTTCAGCTCCGACGGCTGTTCCAGTCCAGGAAGGCCAGTGCGCACCACCTTGCCTGGACTGCCTACCTGGTACATCTTCGGATCTGGACACAACTGTGCGCAAGCGTCCAACCAGGAGCTCATCGCAGGTTTCCTCTTCGGGCCTGTCAAGTAGTCTTTATGGGCGTGCCCCGGTAGCGTTTATGGTACATTCCTCGCTGAGTGACTGCAGTACTTGACAATTAACAGTGTCGTTTGTGGCTTTTAGGGCACCAGCGACTACCAGTTCTCGGCCAGATCGCCTCAAGGCGACGAACTCGAGCCCATGAACTCAAAAGAGGACATTGCCCGAATAGTTGATCTTATTCGAAGTTTTCCGGTAATCCCAAAAGATAGTTTCCGCCATGCCCTCAATGAGCAATTCACGAAATCAAATCTGGTACGCAAGGTACTGGCAGAATCACCGCGTCATCTGAGCTCACCTTTACTACAGGTTAATTGTCTCACTAAACTAAGGCGGTTACTTGGCCCAAGGTTCTACTACTGTAAGGTGGTTCGTTGCGGTGTATGACCCCAGATTGTTAATTTATTCCTTCATAGTCGGTGGCCATGCTGACTGGCGCGAAGAACGCGGAGAGTTTGATTGTAGGTGACATCGTCATGCCTAATCTGCACATCTTACATCACATCGCAGATCTCTTTGGCCACGATGCCAAGAGTGGTAATGTCAATGACCCAGCTCGAAGGATCTCATCAACGGTAAATTCCCACTTTGGGTGGGAACGAACCTCTTCTAAATATTGTATTTAGGAACTAAGCGGGTTGCTTGTCGACCCAGCGTCTCCGATTCCAACCCAAATGATTGTGAGTCGATTAGGAGCATTTTTATTTGGCACAAACTAACATGTGTTTATGCTCTACAGCTTATTACCGATGTGCATTCCCACCCCATGATTACAGACATGAACTAACGTGCCTACCTTTTTCTCAGTTCTGCAACTCTTTCAACTTTCTCCGTAGGTTGCCTTGGTACTCCAGCTGATGGCCCACTTACCCTTCACTCTTATAATAGGCTTACCTTGGACTTTACGGAGGGCTGCCGATGGGAAGTTCTTCTGGGAAAAATCCGAGGGTTATGTGCCTGGTGTCTGGAGCGAGGACCATAAGATCGTACGTCATATGTCTCACATCGCTGACTAGGTCTCACAGCTTCGCCTTAGTTACAATTCGCGAGTGGAGAAAAGGGGGCGGCAACCTACAGTTTTAAATGTGGAAGCATTTTCACCAGGGTGAGTTCAGGTTTTCATTATCTAGCGAGATACAATACTGACCTCAACATCTTGTATAGGAGTTCTACAACGCCGAGCATACTGGTGAGAACTCGGGGAAGGCACCTGTATCATTGTCGAGGAGGATGGAGCTCATCCGGTAAGAAACACATTGTGCAAAACCTGACTCTTTACTCACTTGCTCCCTTTCCCGCACTAGCAACGGCGTAAACAAATTCCTGGAAGCATACAATTCGAAGAACGGCATGGCCGTACATCAAGTACCTCAGGTTAGTTGAACGCGATACTTGATGAGTGCAGCCTAACATTTGTCTTGTGTCCAGGCGTACGCATCGCATCAGTTTGTAAGTAGCACCCAAAGCTTTGTTACCTGCGCAAGAGGCTGACTGGTCATGACAGGATCTGGATGACCTGAACACGCTGCCTAGCCTGCTTCACTCGCTCTAATATGTCAGTTTCGTGCATGTGGACTTAACTCTGCCTTAACCCACTATAATCGTGTCTTCGTACCAATATTCGCATTCGTAATCAACCCCATTTGTTGTAAAACCACCACGTAGAACCTAACAAATGTCGCTACTGCCCTCAGAGTGTCAGGAATGAGTTTGATTGTAGGCTACAACGCGTTCCTCCATGTATTTATTCTTCGCAGTCCCGCCGAAGAGCCATCGCTGCAAATCAAGAATTTGGCCAATGTATGCTGACACTCTGCGCCGTGGTGCGCCGTTCTCGCACCTTTTGGCGCGCATTTGCTCTTTCGTCCAATGGCAAAACTGCACAATGCTGTGTGCGACGGCTTGGATTCCATGGAGTAGAGCGCCCGTCCGGAGGATGCGACTCCCGAGACTGCGGAGCTACTAACAAGGCTAGTGATGAGCAGAAACGTTATCGGCCCACCAAGCGCAGCAAGCCAACTGTACATCACCCGTCACGCCTGGCATGCCCAACTTCTTGCCCTTTTCACACCTTTGTGTTTTATCGTGTATTCCAACCAGTGCAATCCTCCACGAGATTGGTTTTAGGCCTCGCGCGGCTGGCACGTGTATGCGCTAGTTGTTTAGTGGTTTGCACTTTGACACGTTCCAGCCAAAGGTTGCCTAACAATTGACCGAAGCGACCAGATTTATTGAACTCAGCTATTTGGGATATGCTCATTCTAGGTCACCGAGTGTTACGAGTCGCGTTACTAATGCACTTCAGGGGCTCGTGTGTCGCATACCGTACGATTGTATAACAATTCGCGGATGAAGGTCAATTCCGCAGGCGGGCCATGATCTCGGGTTGAGCTGTGCAAAATGCGAGCATTGATTGCGGTTAATCGGGCCGACGTACCCTACAGAGTGACAACGCATACCGTGAGAGTTATTTTAAGTCTCTCCCCAGGAAGTTGGCCAAAATTTCTTCGGTTTAAACAAAGATACTTCGCTCGTCAATTGAGTTTTGCGTGAAAACAGCGCATAGGTCATATGTACCTGGAAATACTAGCGCATATACCCAGTTATAACCTGACCAAATCGACCTGAATCTAGGCATTAATACCGGCATTACACTGCTCGAATTCGAGTACAGCAAGGGACACTGGTACAACGTCGCTCTCCTGTTGTTTTAACTCTCCCAGTACGCTCTTGCCGGTTCTGCTATTTCGGCCTACAACAAGCTCAGAGGCGGGAGTCCACGACAGGAGCTGCCAGGTGGGGTCAATATTATTCCCAATGCAGCCCAAGGATACTAACACTTGCCTGGCAGCGCTATTTATATCCGGGCGTGCCTGCATGGTGTACTGGCCAACAAGTCATCGCAGGACTTGAATAAACCCACAACACTGGCATCGACTCCCCGAACGGAGGGAACTAGTACACGCACTTAAGCAGCGATGAGCACTGTGGGACAGAGGCTGTCAAGTGCAATGCACATATTGATCTTTAGCGGGTTCTGCAGCCTCAAACACGTGTCATTCTTGAGCTTATTTTGCTCATCTGATTGGCGCTTCTCAAGGCTAACCGCGGTAATGCAAGCACCCATGAGACTTTTCAACACCCAACGGCCACGTCGCTAACTTCATCCGGTGCAAACCACATACCCGCACATCTATGTGCATTGTGTTGAAAACCCGTTCCATGTCAGCTCTGTCGCGACCACCGGTTTAGCGGACCGACTCTACGAGGTGCCGAGATCTTGCGTGGGGACCAGCGCCGCATTAGACTGTATTCGAGCAAGTTCAGCCAAGAATCGAACAATCAGCTCACTGATACCTTCACAGATGAGCCATGATGCCGGCTGAGCTATGTGCAGGCCGTGACTATAAAGTCTGTTGGTATACCCGATACATAGGTGTCTTCCTCCCTTCCCTTGAGCTCCTGGTCATAGTTCTCAGGTTTGAGAGGTCATGTCCACCATGGAGTCTCTAGCTTGGAACCTTGATTAATGTTAGTTTAAGGAGCTTGTTCAGCCCCGCTTATGGTTGAACATACCTCACGTGTTTGCTCAGCGACTGGATAGCACCCAGCCAAGAGCGCCGGCAACCTATCCTTAGCTGCAAGGTATTGTAGCACTAAGAGACTGCCGAGTTGAAACCATAACCAGTCAAACCTTGACGCCTAGTTGGTTAGGAGACGGCTGGAGCCGCGGGGCAACCGCCACACCCTCTTTGCCTGCGACTCCTCCCTGTAACCAGGTTTTATCCCCGTGGGCACTTAATGTGACGATGGTATGAAATCTGCTGATAATTGTACCTATTCAACCTCTCCTGATCATCCGGCCCCATAGATATCCGATGAATACACTGGTCTTTCCCGAACTCGATCCTCTGGCGCCTCAAGCAGCATGGAACTCAGGTCGAATCGGGACATCCAGAGGAGTACAAGGTGGGCTGCTTGTTTAGGTCCTCCCCGTAACCGTCATATAATCAAGGTCAAAGATGCTGCAGAAAACGATATTTTGAGGGACTCGATGCCGCTGAATTCCACACTTATATCTGGTAGATATATGCGCTACGACGAACACTGGCTGGGCCCAACATCATATATCGTACGCGCTGCCACCTTGGATGGTTAAATATAGCCAGGCCTAAAAAGCAAGTCTCCGCGTAGCTGCCCTGAACTTTGAGACATGTTGCTTGCCTTTTGAAGCTTGGCACTTGGCAAGAGACTAAACTGAATATCAGAGGCTGTACCACGGTTTCACTCTGGTAATATAAACCTCAAGTTTGTCGTCTCGTCTCTTCTCGATGCGACATGCCATGGGCCCAATACTGGCGGCTAGTCCCAAAATATATCTTAGTTGTGAGCCTGGACTAGCTCCCCACAATATCATCTCGCGTGCCCTGAAGGCCCAGAAGATGAGCGACCCGACCCCACGTGGCTGACTCGACTCCAGCGGGAAATTGTCATTTCGTTCAGAGGTTCCTTTCCTTACTCAATTGAAACAATCTTTCCAATGCCACAGTGCAGACCAAAGCCTTCCATACGTACGGTAGCGAGCCGAGTTGGGAATAAGAATTGCGCACGCTACTCGGGTATTGTGTCGATGAGCCAGCACCACACGCCGTGACTCGAGCAGATGTCCCGAATACGGCAATACACGACTTGTTTCGCGGTGCAACCGAACATACTTCTCGGCAGGGTCATCAACCAGCGGATGGCCACAGAGGCGCTCATAAAGAACACGGATGGGCAAAGTCAAATTCATTCGCACCGCTTTTATTTATCATTCCGCTGCCACTGGGAGCGCTCCCATTCACCGCCCCCTTTGTGCGTGATATCAAATCCTAATATAGAGCATCGAGCTAATACGACTTATTCCCAGGAAAACTCCTGACCATGCAGCTATCAGCGCGCGAGGACTATTCGGAATATAACAGGTAGTATTGTCATATCAGACCGACAGTCGGTGTGGGTGTTTCGTTGGTATAACAAGCGGACCATCTACGTTGGCCTCTAGCTGGTGGGAAACCTGGGGTCTGACTCCTAAATTTTGTCGTTTTTTCACATTTGCTTGTCGCCCACGCCCACAGCGCTTACGCACCCTGCGATGAAGATTCCGACCAGCATCCTAATTCGCTATGCCCTCAAGGTCAATCTTTGAGACCTCCTCTCTTCGGATCTTTGGGTGGTATAACCGGGTGCCACCGTCTTTTTTATCCCTTTGCGCTCGTCGTGAGTGCTTCCAAAACATCGCCGGTTCATAGCCATGGACTCAAACAAAGTGACAGGTTATCCTCGGTTATCCTGGCTATTGTTGGACTGGTCAAAAGCCATGTCGTATAACCTCGCACTTGGAATGCAGCTGCATGACTCTGTACGGTGCGCAGCTTGATAAAGATGCCATTGTCAAGGCCTTAAGTTCCGGCGGTGTCAACAAAATTAAATGTTTACTCGACGGAAAGGCTACAAAGGACAACGTAGTGCGTGCTAGAAGTCATCTCGCTACACTTCCGGTCGCTCACATACCCAATTCCAGTTGGTTAACCTACAAAATCTACCGACTGGTCCCGCTGTGGTATATTGTAGGTGGATTTATAACCTGCACCAAGTGTCGATAATTGAGATGAGACCCAGTTTCGGGGCACCATGAACATCCCTCGGGTCGTGTCTGGCCTCTGGGTAAATGTATGCGTAGCTCTCCCCCAATTTTGTCAGTCGTCTAACCTTGTCGGTCAGTCTGGACGCATGATTGTTACAAGAAACTCGAACACGAAGGACCTTCGCGAGGCATATCTGGAAATGTACGCGCATCGGGCTTGATTGGGAGTTCAGATCATTATTTTTATCCGCTTTCCCGAATAGAAATTCTTCCAGACGCTGTCCGAACCGGGGCCCCCTAGGACGCGGTTGGTGAGCTCTCCAGTGTGCACACCGTCCCGGAGATCCATCTAAATTTCTGTAATAGTTTTTGACAGACGTACGTCTCCGGGATTATATGGATCTGCGTCTACGCTCACCCAAACTTGCTCTGAGTAGTTTTGCGAGGCAGATAATGTAAATCGTTAGTATCGGCTTTCTCGTGTTATAACAGTTCAGTATGCTTAGCATCAGCAGGTCTCTGTTATATGCTCGAGGTCGTACAAGGAAAGGTCCCACAATGGGTTCACGTAGCGGGCGGGCATGAACGGGAGGACACCGATAAGCTCGTGAGCACCCCTCCCCCTCCCCTCAATACTCTCGGTAACTAAAGCTTCTTTCCAACAAGCTACATTTTGCTGCATGCTCACCTGGTCAGGCTGCCTATGAAAGCGACCAAGGTGGCTTCTTCACGCGGGTAAGCTCTTGTTTTATCATTGCCTGGAGATATGCCGCTCAGACCCTCCATGTAGTCGCTTGTCAAGGTTATAGAACAATCCTTGACTTTACCGGAACTCTTGACTGATGTTAGGTTCGCCCATGTGCTTTATTCGTACAATTCTGCCAGTCAAGAGCAGTCGTTTAACAGGGAAGGTATTCGAACACTTATTGACGAACATCCCCCGGAGAGAGGCGGTTGTCAAATTCCCCAGGTGAGTGGGTCGGTGGTCGCATACAAGGGTTGGCTCAATGCTCACTGCTGGCGTATTCTAGATCTACTCCTCATATCCATTCGTAAGTATAGTTTTGCATTTGCTTACTTTGCCCTATTTATTACAGGAATAACACTCTGCCAGGACTTGGCGGACCGCTTTATTTTAGAAGAATTTGGCCTATTTTACTAATCATTATCACCCCTTTAGAAGAGATCGTAGCTCCGGTCCTCGGGCGAGCGAACGTCGCCCACGAATCCTACGCCGTGGGCAACTGTGCCGACTAAACTATATGCTTGCCCTCGATGTAAATAGATATATGTCTATTACCTTCTCTCCCCAATTTTTTTGTTCTCTCGAAGGATGACACAACTACTTGTCAATGTTTTATATTTTCCACACTAACTCTTATGGTACATTCATCTCTTCGAACTGTTCAATCTTCATTTTGATGCTTAGAGCTTGGACGAGAGACCCTCGTTGAGACGCTTCTCAGCCTCCTCGAAGTTGATGACATTCCAAATGGCAGCGAGATACTAGATAGATATCTTTATTAGTGTACGTAACAAAAGAAAACCGTATGGACTTACGTCAGGTTTAACATTCTTGTACTGGAGGTAGAAAGCATGCTCCCACATGTCAACGCCGAAGAGAGGGACGTGCGGAGCTACAAAGCATCAGTCCAGATCTCGATATGACTAACTAACACGGCACTTACGAAGCACGGGGTCTTGGTTCGGGGTGGTGATAATGTCCAGACGTTGATTGGAAGTGTTCAAGACAAGCCAGCCCCACCCAGAACCCTGGATACCAAGGCTGGCAGCATTAAACTCCTTCTTGAAATTATCGAACGATCCAAAGTCCCTAAATCGAATATATCCGTTTAGTACTTCGCATTTAATCGTTGCGATCGACGTAAACAGACCTGCTGATCGCATCGGCGAGAGGGCCGGGCTTAAGCTTTCCACCAGCGCCGCTCGCTGGGGCAAGATTCTTCCAGAAGAGCGAGTGGTTGATGTGTCCACCACCGTTGAACTTGATCGCAGATTGGAGGGCAATCTGTTGGCGAGCAGAGCTGGAATCTGACACCAACTTGCTCAGCTGCTCGACCGCCTATATGGATTAAAAGCATTGGTCATCTCACGACACGACTCATCTAGGAGTCACTCACGGTGTTGTAGCCATTCACATAGGTCTGGTGATGCTTTTTATGGTGAAGAGTCATGATCTCCTCGGAGATGTATGGCTCGAGCGCGTTGTACGGGTACGGGAGATCGGGGAGCTGCATGTGCGGGCGATGAGCGGTGATCGACGATTAGCATGAGACGAACAACTAACCGTAGCGGACATGGCGGTGGATCAGTGCTGGTCGTTAAGTGCGGGTCGCGGTGCTCGGCGACCGTATCTTATATCGCGCATCAGCTATTGCATCATCGATGGTCTGCTGAGTGTGCCGAATCGCTCGATTCCCTCGGAGTTCCGAGATTGTGTACGTAATCATGGCGCTTATGGGCAGCGCCACGTCCAACCTCCACGAGAATGCAAGGAACCCCGACATGCGACTTTCCGCGCGACAAGGTTTAGTTGAAAAGCACATCAAAAGCGTCTGGGCGTATGACTCAATTGTCATCAGACGGAGGTGTAAGTAGACGAAATGAAGCATTTGTCTGAATATCCCCTATCCTATACTTGGTTCTGAGCAATGTGGGCGGGTACTTTGCATTCTTGCCGTTCGTTTCTCCACTCGTCAGTGCTGCATTATTTAGCCTCTTTTGAGGACTGCGAGCAAACAAAAAACACTGACATTCTAGTCGACCAATCTTTCGCCGCATTAGCAGGCCCATATGTTTCGAGCGCTTCGCAAGCTGTGCCGGAAGAACGCACAATACACCAAATTATTGTATCCTGTCATGGCTTGTGTACTCTGACTTGAGCACCCACAATTTGGCGGCTAAGGTATGTACACCGACGCCTCAACCTAACAGTATTGTGTTCAACCGTTTTCTTTCTAGGTCTAAAATGGCCCATTCTCAGGGCCGTTGGACTCCTTGCACGATTGGAAGGTCCCGTCTACCCATTTATCCGGCTGATGACCCAACTGGGCGCCACGGGCTGTCTCGGGATTTGTGCGTTCGCTACCCAACCTCTCTTTCGTTACCCGCATCTCTACGCGGAGAACACCCCTTTCGTCGCTCGGGGTAACAAAGTTCGGCGGAGGTTTGGGCGCACTTGTTCGCAAGAGGATCTGGAGGGCCGAATACGACAGCACACGGAGCAGTGGTTGCATATGACCGGAAGGTGCGTGGCAGGACGTAACTCAACCTTACGACCGGCGACATACTATCCATTATGCTTAAGGACGCCTCTCCTAGCTTCGAGGTAATATCACGAACTGCCCATGGGTGCAGATACCTTGCGGATCCGGGACCTAGATCCTAGGCTAATTCGGTCCGCTTTGCTATATTTTTATAGAGACTAGGCTCAAGCAATACCACTAGTCCCACCAAGATATGTGGCATTATTATGGGACAAGCACCCCAATCGAATAAAACGTACGCATATAAGCTACTAACTCGGGTTTATTTCGTAGGCCCGGCCTCTAGCCTCCCCGACGCACACGTGTTGCCTTACCCCAATACGACAGTGACGCTATCTCTGGACAGACCAGGATTTATACCTCTAGCTGTCGTCGTACCATTCGCCCACAAGTGAGTGCGCGGCTATTCATGGACTTACTGAATTGCGCTAATTCTCATGTAGCAATCAACTAAACGAACGCCCACAGTATATTCAATGCTACCAATTCCTTTGCGCTGAACAATATGCCGGACAACAGATAGTTCATCTCCTCACATCAACGGTCAGACAACTACTTTTTGGGATACAGAGTCGCCGTGGATTAGCTTGCCCAGCTGTGAATGTAGGAGAGGTAATGTCCTTCGAGCCCATGCTTCTTCTTTGACACAGGAAAATACTGGTGCTGCTTCTGCATGGTGGCGCATACATCCATTACTCGAGCGGCACGGGAGGCCGTGATAGAGCGCGCAAAACTATTGCTCGGGTAGGTCTCTTATCCCGCAGTCGAGGGGTGGGCTGAAACCATGAACTGCCGGGGCCGAGTCAAATCTTCTGGTGCGGCAGACTACGAATTTTGACTCGATCGCGTCGAGGCGAGTCAAGACTACCCTAGGGCTAGGTTTTCCGCTGATCTTGTACGGATTCAAGAAGATTCGTGCAAAATAGGAAGACAACCTGTCGTCCAGTAGGGACAAACGAAATCAGGTTCATTGACACCGTATATCAGCCAGCGGTGCTCAGCTGGTTGGCCAAGGTCGGAAAGCTAATAGGCAATAGTCTCGGCGGAGAATATGTAATCCAGTGCTATGGTGACTTCCCGCAGCCATCTCTTTAATTACATCTCACTAATAAATCACTCCTTAGCGTGGCTATGTTTGCGCCTGGGCCTAATGTCACGTGATATGTTTTAACCTGAACTTAACGGTTTCGCTCGAGTTTGCGTAGGAAGGTCCGTAGATAGAGGTGGTCATTGTCGAGGAAACTATTCGCGCCCCATGAAAAACGCTGTTCTCACCCTAGTGCTTATTTTCACGTTCCACGCCAACGTCACTGCCTACAGGCTTCGCTCGACCGTCCCCGTGCGTGCAGCCTGCAGACTTGCCTACTTTGATGGCCTCGACCGCCCCAGCGCATGCTTGAAGCCAACTGAACGGCAGACCGTTTTCCTTATGTGTTTGACGAACGTGCAACACCACATGCCGCTGAGCCTTCCCCTGGACCATTTGGTTAATAAATCCGTGTGGGAAGGAAAGACTCGCCGCGCAATATTAGAAGGTTTCACGAGGGGGGTAAACCAGCTTCATATGAATCATCGAACATTCGCTTGGCGCCTCACTGAATTGATTAGCTATCAGATCACCGCGCGACGTCTCGTTTAACGTTCTATCCAGCGATGCTCATGAAATCCGGACGAAGATATAAATAGACGAAATGGGGGGACACTTTCAAACATCCCCTCATACGATTCCAAGTTTTCAGACATGCTGGCTACTTACCTTGTGTCTCTCGCGCTCATTTCTCCACTTGCACGTGCTGCAGACATATCTGACCTCCTTCCGTGGTTGGGAGCTAACGGACAGTGGTCTCCTGGTGGGTTAATCAAAATGCTTGCCTATCAATTTTTGACGGTTTTGGCAGGCCCAGATGTTTCGGGGGTTCCGCAAACCGTGCCCGACGGATGCTCAGTGGACCAAGTTGTTATTGTATCCCGCCATGGTTCGCAGTATCCCGACCTAGGCCCGTACAAAGAATGGCTTGCCTTTGCAAAGAAGGTATGTGGTGTCGACATATTTATAATGATTGTATTTCGTGTCTAACCATCCGCTCTTCAGGTGAAAAGGGGAACGTTCTCGGGTCCCTTGGCTTTCTTGAACGACTGGACTCCCGCAGTAAGCAACCCAGCCACCCAGCTTGGCCAACTGAGCGCTACGGGCTTCAGTGAGGCCCGTGAGCTAGGCAACCAAACCCGCCAACGTTACCCAAAACTGCGCGAGCGAAGCTCTCCTTTCTTCGTTTGGACTGACAGTGCCGACCGGGCAGTCGATTCCGCACGCTCGTTCGCAAGAGGATTTGGGGAACCCGATGGAACTGTATTGGTGGTTGACGCAAAGGGTGCGCAATCCGGGGGTAATTCGTTGGCGACGAGTGAACTTTGCCCAAGATATGTCGATACACAGGGTGCAAATCAGGTATGCAGATTTTTGGGAGTCGCTATTAGGTTGACCCCAACACACGATGACCGGACAGACTGCCATCTGGAATGCTCTTCACCTTCCAAATATCGTCAGACGGCTCGGAAGGTATGCTACGGGTGTCGAACTCACAACTAGCGACATAGAACTCATACCGTAAGCGCTTTTCTCGATCTCCCCTCGCCCGAGGTGCTAAAATTTCCTGTCTGGCTGCAGTGAGTTGTGCGGGTTTGAGTCCCAAATTCTCAACAAACCAAGCCCATTCTGCGATATTTACAAAGATACCGAGTTTAAGCGATATGAGTATAGCCAAGATTTGCGTTTCTATTACGGAACAGGTGCCCACAGATCGAAGGAAGTTTTCACATATAGGCTACTAACCTAAACCTCTCAGGTCCAGGCTCGGATCTCCCCGCCACGCTCATGCTGCCCCACCTCAATGCGACGGCGACGTTGCTCTTGAATGGACCAGGATACAAATATACAACTGGATTTACCCCTCCGCCTATCGTTGTGTCCTACACCCACGAGTGAGTGTAGATTCATCCGTGATTCAACTAGTCTGGTGCTGACTCCCACGCAGGCACCAGATCAACGAACTCGCGACTGCCCTTGGCGTGTTCAATACTACCGGACCCCTCCTTCCGGACAAGATGCGGGGCATCAGACGATACGTCGTCTCCCGCATCTTCCCCATGGCCGGCCGCATCGCATTCGAGCGCATGACCTGCAGCACCAAGCCCAAATCAACTGTGCATGTGCGTGTCCGGGTCAACGATGCAGTCTATCCACTCGTCGAGTGCCAAAATGGACCTGGCAAAATGTGCCCGTTGGCAGATTTCGGGAACCTTGTGAAGGAAAAGGTGGATCATGGGGGGGATTTCCTGAAACGGCACGTACAATTCCACCAGCTTTGCTATTTGAAGGCTTATGTTTGCGGCTGTGATTCAGGTGCGGGCTTTCGCCAAACCAGTCATTATCGGGGGGCCGCACGACAATTTACTGGAAGACGAATTATCCATGGGTCAAACCTGTCCGGCCATGACTGCAGAACAAGCAGTATTTTTGAACCAGTGTCAGAACATGAAAATGACAATGAATTGTATTGAATGAATGCGTGTCACATGACCGCCTGAAATTAATATTGACCATTAACGCGAAGTAACGGTGAGCAATAGTTGACACCCGGCCGCCGGACAAGTAGAATTACCTAACGTTTGTCGTTTGAACAGTTGAGCCACAACTACCTGATATCTAGAGCATCATAACGAATGACGATCAAGGTACGCGTGTAAGACTAGGGTACCATATACTTGACCCGCAGGCTTCGGACAATCCACGTGTAGGCTTGTGCTTGAATGAAGAACACGCTGTACCCTCATATTGTTAACCGAGTTGGCTTTTGTACAGGGTAGTATTACTTATTACCGACACGAGAAATATCAGGCTTTATTAGCACTGAACTGGTCAAGAGCTCGGATAGCCCGTCTCATGCTCCGGTTGAAGTTGTCGATAGACTGATTGAAATGGGTCAAATCTTCTTTCAGTTGTCGAATCTCGTCTTGGTTGATGTCGTGGAGGCCTGGTATACTTTCGTCCGATGGGTCTGATCCGCTTTCGTCGTAGTCTAGTGCTTCTTCTGGCGTAGCTTGGTCGAGTGGTGAATCTGGGGTTGCCTGCCACGGCTTTGAAAGATAAGTAAGCATGTCTGACGAGGGCGAGCTAAAGAACATACGTGAAGGTGTAGCCAGATTGATGAGAAAATTACTCGTACGTCCAGTGCCCCAGGCTCTAGCGCACATTCCCACTCGCTGCTAGCATTTTGGTGGGCCAGCGTTATCTCCTGGTTGTCTGCGTCTAGTCAATAGTCAGCATAATTCAAACGATGGAGTGGCGAAAAAAGCGTACCGAACACGGTGCAGCGCTGGTAATTGGGCCAACGTCCCAACGCGAACACTGGAGCAAACGCCTGCCATATTAGCGCAGGATCGAGGAGGCTATCGCCGTTGGTGGTTGGTTTTGTGGGAACGAGCAAACGGAATCGGGTATTCTCGAGTGTATCAGTACAGCGAACTGTTGCAACTACCGTATCGGCATTTTGCTTATGCTTCAATTGAAAAACGAGGTCCTTTGAAGGATGCATGGCCTCAATCGACAAGGTCTCTATATCCATTGAAAAAATGGCAGTCAGAGAGGGGGAGTAACCTGGCTGATGCGGGTAGCTGAGTACGTATATGTGGATTTATGACGCAATTGCTTTTCTAGGCGTGGATATGTAGTTCCGAGTCAAGGTGGCGTACGTCAGAACCCAAATCGCGGGCGAGATCGTTTCTCTGTGGTTACGACATGAGCTTTGTCGGCGTTTATTTCCCCTTTCACTTTTTTGGGTTCTAGTTCACCCGACTCCACCCCGGGGGTTCCTATAGTAGATATGGCACTGTACACACTCTCATCCAGGTACGTGGACGCCAGTTAGATTACTTGCTCATGTATGGCAACTGGTTGGCCTATACTGTATATTCCAGGCGTTATCCCCTTTTGCCCACCTTTCGAACGCTACGGCGAATAAATAGCGTTTCAGATCGTTCCCTTAGGATAGACTTCGCGGAGCCTACAATTTAGATCGCAATCGGAAGTTTGACAATTGTACTGTCTTGATTATCGAAAATTCAGGAGTGCAGCCGAACACAAGCATTTCTGCAGAGTGGTTATTCTTCCTACTTCGTGGGAGACTAGATGTCTATGTCCGTGATTGGACTCGGATGTATGCGCTCCAGTGGCTGAGCGAAGCGCCCGATCATCATTCGCTACTCTCGGCGCTTAATCTCTAGCATCGGTTGTGACCTGCCACCACCCCACCGCACGGCTATTCCTCATACTCCCATACTAGAACACACTACAACAACACAATTACTAGATATTACGATGGGGCTAAAAAACAAAAAGTCTGACAACACTCCCGTTAGAAACAACTTGGTATCGGCGGCAACCAAACTTACCACCTGTGAGCTCTCGCACTCGTTGCTCTCTCATTTGGTTCGAACGAGTCTTTAATATCTTCGTATATAGCTCCATACTTTTGCGCTCCTTCCCTAACCTCCGGCACGAAACGAAAAGTCGCCGAAGATCCCGAAGGACATAATGTGGCGCGCTCCACCCCGAATAGGCTGGCGAGTGCAAAGAAAGAGATGCGGTTGATTACGTGTAAGTTAGTTATTCCTGCTGTTTTATGTCTTCTTTGACATGGTTAAATCGCGTACAGCGCCATACTTTGCCCCAACAACCACCCCTCGTCAAACGTCCCTCGCCAAGCTCGAATTCGAAGCTAAAGAAGAGAAAAGGCGAGAGAGGAAACGACAGAGATTGCAAGTACGAGGCGATACTCCCGAGGAGCTACCTCCTCCCCCGTCTTCACCCAACGCGCTGGCACAGACGCTGAGATCAATCAAACCTGAATTGGTGCAAGGTAACGTCATCTCATTTCAAACTAGCGGCCACTGACTATATCATGTGATTACAGAGAAAGTTCGGGATGATCCTTGGAAGATCATTGTCGCTACTACTTTGCTCAACAAGACAACCGGTAGAGCTGCGCTGCCAGTTTATTGGAAGCTGCTCGAGCAGTGGCCAACTCCGAGGGCCCTGGCTCAAGGTTAGTATGCCGAGGCATTTTGAAGTCTCTGCTAATGATCGGGCGATGTAGCTGCCGCACCAAGTCTTACTCGAATGCTTCAGCATCTTGGGACCCAATCACTGCGAACAGAACGGTTGATGCGGCTCTCGAACGCATACGTTATGCACCCGCCTCATCTTCTTACGCCAGTTGCAAAGGCGACTTCCTCGCAACCTTCATCGCCAGATCTCCCGGTGCCCAGTTCATTTATCAAATCAACCCAAACCTCCGAAGCGAGCTCGCTTGCCGAATTCCCACGCCAGTTCTCTCCTAAGGAGTACCGAGCTATCCAACAGGCTACTCCTATTGCGCACTTGCCTTTTGCGGGCCCCTACGCGATCGACTCGTTCCGAATATACTCCCCCGACCTCCCAGGCGGCGGCGCACCGACACGCGTCGAGGAACAGCTTGAACGCATCGCCCGTCTACCCAAGGTCGCCAAAGGCCAGGTCGAACGCGACGACTTTGACGAGACGCCGCTGTGGTATGACCCGGGGCTGCTTCGCGTGAATGGGGATGATGATGCAGAGTGGAGGCAGGTTAGGCCTGACGATAAGGAGCTTAGGCGGTATTTGGTGCGTTTCTCAAGCTGCCAACACGGTATTTGGTTTGTTGACTATTGTGCTTGTGGGATAGGTGTGGCGTTGGGCGATTGAAGGCGTCGCGTATAATCCGGAAGCGGGTCATACGTTTGGACCTGCGAGCTGGTTATATCTGAATTATCTTATTAGAAAATAGGTGCCGTGTATGTACGCCGGCTAATATCTCCTCTGTATATTTCTTGATCCTGTATAGCAACCCTCGTTTACCCACGAACCTAAGTATCATTGACATATGTAGTAACTATTCCACCTCCCGCTCCGCTTCAACCCTCCTAACTAATGCAATTTTTCCTGTTTTAAATCCACTCGAAATTAAACATTGTCACTACACTACTCCAAGCCCGGTAAATCGCCAAGTTGAAACTTCTTCAAGACTTCGGGGTCATCTAAGTCCTAAAGCAAAAACGATGCTCAGTGTTTTTGGCCGGATAGAGACCCTAACTTGCGCTCACTGGCTTGAATGAACAAAAGATCTAGATGCTTTTTGTCAACCAAGGCCAGCGGAACTCGGAGAGCTGCTTACCTGGGGCGTCTGCGTGGCATCTTGCGGCATTTTCTGCGCATCCCTGGCCCGTTGAGTAGAGACCAGGTCCCTTCGCAAGAACTTTGAGAAGGCGCGCCAGCTGAGCACTGTGACACATATACCTTATTTTACGGAGCTTTTCTGGCAACGTGAGGGATTCATTCCAGGTATCTGCAAACGCCTACGAATTTCTCTGGGTAAGCGACATCTGCGGGAAGAGCCATTGTACCAACTTTCGTAAAGAACCCGCCGGTTGCGTTCCCTTCATACACTAATTCGTCAAAATTCGCGCCTGCAAAGTGAAACTAGGGTCTACGTAAGTGGCCCATCTCGAACGCGAGTTTGAGATGCGCACAGCGGGAGAAGCGGAAGTCTGGCCATTCCAATGAGGCGATTCTTTCCACTTTGGCTCTCCATCAAGACATAGATAGTAGCGGAGTTCTACACATGATGGGCCATCAGCCTAAGGTGGGAGGAGACGCGAATTCACGCACGGTAATAATCACCAGAGTAGCAGAACTAGTGGCGAACGTGAAATCATATAAACCACTTATCGTGGTGGCTAGTGCTTACGTCAGAGACTAACTGTTGGTCTGTCGGTTAGCTGACCATTAGGCAGAACGGGATCACTCACCAACAACCTCCGATAAGTATCCGACGCGAACAATGTACTATATATCACCTTTAGTGACATTTGGTCAAGTTCGGCCCGGGGCGAAATCGCGGTAAAGACATACTTCAGACGTGAGCCCACTGATCTCATTGTTGGTGATGCGAAAGCCGTTTGGTATATCTGCCCAGTCGGGGTATAGTTGAGCTATCAAGACCGTTTCTCGAGCGATGTGACAAGACTCACAGGACCTTGGCGAGCCGTGTCCTTGAACTGTATGCAACGACAACTCAAAAACTGCGGTTCATGGGATTCATGATACTCACGATACACTAGACAGAATCTGGACACCGGCAGCTTCTTTAACTCTATAATCTGGTCGTATGATCAACGTGCTGAAAAACATTGTCCCGACCAAATCAAGTCCTCAACTTACCATTACTTCTTCTGTGGCGTTTCGTTTATGGTATACTTCAAAGTTCTCGTCAGACAATAGGCACCCAGATATGTTCCTAAAGTCTGCGAGTACACCTATCAATTCCATGCTACCGCCCGGTGGTTGAGGCCAGGTTAGTCCCCGATAGTCATTAGTGAACTGGTTCCGCTTTCAGTCAGCGTGCGTTGATCCAACTCCAAATATGTATGCAGACCTACCAAATACGCAACAGGTTGGGTATTTAGAATGAATCCTCTGTGAAGAAGCCTGGATATGCCCCCAGTCTCGACCCAATCCCGCCGCTCGTACTTGAATGCTTCCAAGCCGGGATCTGGACCTAAACTGCGTAGGCTGTCGCGTGTAGGTTAGTTGGCAAGGGCGCTTTTTTTGGAAAGCCGCATTTCGGGCGCCAGCAACGCAGAGACCTTTGCTAGCCGTGCTGTGGGGGTGTCGACCGAACTTTGGACAAGGATTGCTGGTGTTCTGCGTTGCCGGCGGCCCCACTATATACTTGGACGCAGTACCACCCACACAGGAACCATTGCAAGTAATCCAAAAGATTGGACGTCCAAGAACAGAAGAAACTGTGGTGCTTTCCGGTGGGTATGACGCGTCTCTAGTGGCGGTTCAGAGCAGAGCCTTAGGGCTAACCGCCCAGCGCTTGTGCCCAAAGCTGCGTCAACAGACTCCTGAGTGTTGGTGCCGCTCCCCCACAACCTGCCGCCAACACACTCTCGACCCGTGTCTGCCCTCGACCAGACGCGGACTTTGTCGATGTGTCTGCGCTGCTGAAATTATCATTTTCCATCTTGTTCTATTTTCTCTAACGACCCCCATCTCATCTGCGTGTTAACCACCGCTAGGCGCAGCAACACCCTACTTTATTTTAGACTAGCACATTTTTTCTTAGACTCGGTCGTAACACTCGCGTTATGGCCACTGCTGCAATCGCTCCTATGCCCGGCTTACCTGACAGAATTATGAACGATTCCCCACCTATCACCCCGTCGAATGTGTCTGGCGACGGCGTTGATTGGGAGGCAAAGTACCATGAGGTATCAGAATTACTTCAGGAAACCAGGGCAGAGTTAGGTGAGTCTCTATCGTGCTGGTTTGGGTTACTTGTTGGATGATGCAGGCGGTTGGAGCGTGGGGACGGTGTATGGTCTGGCGATGATATCATGTGTGGGCTAACACATTTCCCCGTTATCCAGATGAATTCCAGACCAGCTCAAAGGAACTCGAGGAGGAACTCGAGCGGGAACTAGAGAGCACAGAACAGCAAATGACGGACCTTCGAAATCGGGTGGAACGTGTCGAGCGTGAACGGGACGACTGCAAGAACAAACTCACAACACTGCAAGGTACTCATAATACTACTGTTAACTCGTTACAACGTGAACTTGACGGTAGGCGTTTTTTCAATTCATCCGGATCACGCGAGCTGATTCTTGATCTAGCCCTTCGACAGCAACACGCCCTTATCAAAGTCCAACTTAGGGAACTCGAGGTGGGCAACGACGATCTAGAACGATCTGAGCGCGAAGTGAGCAGCTCGCTGGCCGACTTGGAGGGCCGCTATGCTCGAGCACTTGAGGAGAAGATCCTGCTGGAGCACGAGCTGCAGGACCGGGTGGTCTTGGAGGAAGATATGCAAAGACTGAGGGATGAATTACGAGGTGCGCTGGCTCAATTACCCTTGTCATCGGTTGCTAATCAAATTGCCAGACGCTACGGAGGAATCTACTATCCTGAAGGAACAGAACGCCCGCATGTCAGAACAGCATTGCGCCCTCGACGAACAAAACAAAAGCCTCTCGGAAGAGCTTTCCCGGATGCGGGAAGAACTTGCCCAGGCTCGTCATCTCGTTGAACTTGGGCGTAATCAACAGCAGTTCCCGTCGGCGCCTTCGACCGCCACGAGTTCTGCTATATCGTCACACGATTCCCGCTCACCCACCCCCTCGGCTGCGTCTCGTACCTCGTCCGATTTGCAGCTCGAAGACCTTGTGCCAAAATCCGCACCGCCTGCACCTGAACCCGAACCTGCGAGTGCAAATGTGACGCCTCGCGTCAAGTCGGCTATTCCTATTTCGCCATCGGCTAGGACTATATCTGTGACGCGCCGACCTGGGACGGGAATTGCTGTTCCGACCGTCGTCCGTACGCCAAACGGACAGTCCGCAATGCTTTCTCGAACTGGAATTGCGCGAAAATCCAATGGCACACCCGACCCACTTCGACGGAGCACCACTCTACCGGCATTGTCGTCCCCAGTGCCAACCCGACTACCGACCGCACGGAACTCCCCTGCGTTTGGAGCTCCGCCTGTCACGCCACGGCCGCGGATACCGAATAGCTCTTCTGGGCTTGGTCCTAGTACGACCACGAAGCGCGGGACGGCTGTGCAGATGGTCGGGGAGATGCGTGCACGTGTTCGGACACTGGAGCAAAAGATTAATCGGGTGCCTTTACCACGTCTTCGAAACGCCTCGCTACGAACACGAGTGCTAGGCGGGAGCAAGGAGAACACGAACGAGGCGGCCAACCACAAGAACCCAGAGGGCGGGGCGGAGAGTCCAGGATGGGTGATAGTTGCGGATGGACCGGGCAAGAGCTTAAACGACGATATGCCATCACCGTCTCCTCTCCCGCGCCAACCGCTCGTCGAGCGCGGAACATTCGAGCGGACAGAATCCAAACGCACGTCGTTTTCGAGCGATCGATCACGTCGATCAATGAACGAGGATCCCCCACCATCTGCTTTTCGCGGCGTGTCGGTGACGTCTCCGTCCCAGGCCGAGTTCCCATCTTCGGGGCGAACGACCCCGGCGTCGACTGTCGGTTCCAACCGAGTAGTGTCAAGAACGGGGTCATCATCGGGAAGAGCTACGCCTGGGCTTGGGATGAGTTCGAGTTCGTCGTTGTTTGGCATGTCGATTCGGAGGCCGCAGTCGCGGAACGCGTCGCATGGGAATCCGACGCGCGGTGGGATGGTTCCGCCTTTACCCAGTATCCCTTCGTTGTCACGTATTCCGTCGTCGCCGCTACCTGGAGTCAGCACCCTAGAATTGCCTGGACGTCCGACAACACCTACTGGCCTGACGATGTTGCCTGTGCCCGTTGACCGGAGTCCATCCAAGTCTGATAATTTTGCACAGCGCAAAGCGACGAGGAGATTGTCATTGCATCCATCCGGACCCTGCGGACAGGGTAGCGCCACGAGCCCATCGTTACCCGCCGGGTTGACAGGCGGGGAGAAAGAGAAGGCTGCTAGCTGCGTTGGAGGAACGCGAAAGCCCGTGTCCCCTCCTGGACGAGGGAATGTGTCTCCACCTGGGACCGGCAAGGGTGGCATGGGGGCGAGCCAGAGCCTGCTTGGGATGAGTAGGATCGGCCGGCCGAACTCGCTTGGGCTTGCGTCTAGCCGGATCGGCGCCCCTGCTGCAAAGGAGAAGGAGGCTCAGAAGTCTGGGAGGTTTAGAAGTGGGAGTGTAGGATGGGGAAGGGAGCGGTAAATGTGCATAATTTCGATCTTCTGGTCTTTTTTCGGTCGACCGTTGACTCTCGAGTCTGAGACTTTTTTTCACCCCTTCGTTTAAGCCTGTTTCTGTGCTTTTTCTTGAAGTCATGATAATATCCGAATTTTCTGGGCTGTTTTGTCATTTGATACCACGTCTTCCGTGTTCTCATCTGTATCGGAGCCTTTTATGACATCCAACTTTATGTATTACGATTTCTTTTTACGCATCCTACGAACGCAAGAATGATATGACCTGAACTTGTATTGCAAGCGGTACGAGGCTTTAGTGAGCAAAGAGCCCCGTTTGGTCGACGCCGGCTAGGGTACAACAACGCTGGGCGTTTTCCCTGGGGTCCTGGGACTCTGGGGGTTTACAAGACTAGACGCTAGGTTCGTAAGGCATAGGTGGAGATGTTGCGCCCGTGAATGATGATCAACCACCATTAATTTGATTATTACGGTAAGCTCATCAAAAGAAGCGCGCAATTCAACCACTTAAGCTAGATACAGAGAGTTGTTCGTGTTCCACTGCCCAACCACCATGCCATTCAAAAAAATCGCTTTATGGTTATGGCCAAAACAGATTATCCTGTTCGACATTCTCCTGCATTTCGATGACGGTATTAGTACCACCCTTCGTATCCCCACCAGAGTCCCGACTCAGAAGAACAGTGACAGGACATACACTGTAGATGCATACGCCTTCTGGCAGGCCTTCGCACCATGCGTTCGAGACCTGCGGTCCCGCAGCCGCTGCTGTATCGGTAAGCTTCCCCACTATTGGCATGTTTTGCATTCTGAACAAACGCCCCTTCAGTGCTGGCTGACTGCGAAGCTACGCGAGCAACACGTCAACAGGAGGGGTGGCGTTGTATGTTACCCGGGCCAGGAACTTACTTTCGTTTTGTGGTTGGTGAAGAGCCGAGGCTGAGGTTGATTCAAGTGAGTCGTCTCCCGATTCTATCTGCTGCTCAGTGCTAATTGAACCTTGAAACCAAGCCGCGCACCTATGCTCCTTCGTCCGACGGCTCATTCAGAAGCTCCCTCTGTTCATCGTCAGTTGAGGAGTCGGACCATTAATTTTCCGACAAGATTTGGCAGATAAGATAAATTGTAACACTTTTGCTGTGTCCGTTCAATAAACCCATATGGCCTCTGTTCATCTCCGTGCCGCGCGCTTTCCTCATCGTCATACATGTGGCGCCGTGCAGGCGCTAAAGTCGAAATTCGACCTATCACCACTCAAAGCTCGTGTAGAATGCCTGTATGACGCAGGCTCGACCCTCGAGAACGGATTTAGTTCGTAACAAACGAGGGTCAACTGCTTACTTGACCTCTCGTATTTCGGTTCGTTCCACGCCGTTAAAACATGGCCGACCTTTGACGGTCAACGACTATGGTTCTTTTAATAGACCGTTGGCGGAAACTTGATTGAGGGTGGGTTCTCGAGGTGTTTAAGGTCGTGGATGACGTCGACTCTGTAAGTTTAATGCCCCACAATCCAGTCTTGTTCGGGACGAATCCTCGAGGTCAGGGAATGACACCCGTTTGCTCGAGTTTTAGCTCAGGAAATGGCGAACCTTCCCAGATCTGCAGAGGTAGTGATGTCTCCCAAATATGCCGCAGGTTGTGCAGAATGTCTGCAAAGAAGCGATTCAAACTCGGCCCTCCGGAGCGCATATAGCCAGCAACAAAGCGGTCCTTGAACTGCCCGTTTGACCTCTCGTATCTCGGTTCAACTCCACGTCGTTGAAACATGGCTGACCTTTGACTGTCAACGGCCAGGTTCTTTTACGAGTCTGCTGACAGGAATTTGATCGAGGGTGGGTTCTCGAGGTGTTTAAGGTCGTGGATGACGTTGACTCTGCGAGCTTTAATGTCCCACAATTCAGTCTTGTTCGGGACGAAGCCTTGAGGTCGGGGGAACGACGTATGTATGCTCAAGTTCTAGCTCGGGAAACGGCGAAATGCGGAGGCGTGTTGTGGAGTCGTTGAAGGTGGTGAGAAAATTCTGGTGGTATAAAGTAGCTGGTCTGGGGGCTAGGTGTCCCCATCCCCTCAGTCTCCAGCATGGTTCGCTTTGCGTTGCTCTCTGTTGCATTTGCTGTTTCTGCCCTCTCCGCTTTCGCTCAGTTGGAGAGTGGTACATACCACATCCAGGATTACAAGGGTCGATATCTTACTATGAATGAAGTGGGTGCACCATGCACGCTCGGAAGGTTGGACCCGGATAGTAAAAAGGTGGGCTTGGCAGACCTTTGGCAGACTATATTCTAAAACCAATTGTTTTCGTAGTGGGCAGTCACGCAGGTCGAGGGTGGGTACACTTTCCAAAGCCTGAAGACCGACACTTTTGCTGGCTATACCGCCGAGCCAGAACATGGCGATTATGTCAAAAACTTTGGCCCTCAGCCGGGCATCTTTGATGTCAAGTCGGTTGTCGAGGGGCTGTTTGATGGGATTTGCCAGTGAGTCGTTTTTCCGTGGCTCAATATCCAGTGCAGTACCTCATATCTCGCTCCGCGGGATAGCATTTATGTTCCGAACAAGAACCTCGTGATGGCTCCGGAAGAAACCAGTGTACCCCCAAATGTATGTGTGCGTTACTTTTTATGTGATGCTTGGCCTAACGCTCTGGGCTCTGTAGGTTAGGTGGGAGGAACTGGATGATCCTGAGGTGCCGGGAGCGAACGCAGTTTGGAGCTTTGTGGCGGTAGAACAGTAGGTCGCTCGCTGAATCTCTTTTGGACTGGTGCATGTCCTTGTTCCAAGTTCTTCGTGGAGTGCCTGTTTGTATTTCTCGTATCAAGACATTGGCTTTCTTTGTCTCCTTGAGTGGCTTGCTTGAACAATGTGAGACATGGAGCGCTAGCGTTGGAAAAAGGACGTTTCTGATTGCAAAATCATCCTAACTTCGGCTCGTGCTAATCTTGTCCGGATAAACGTATATCGCGATAGATCCTAACCTTGTCTGGATAAACATATATCGCGATAAATCCTAATCTTGTCTGGATAAACACATATCGCGATAGATCGTCGCTTGATATTTGTACCGGGGCATCGTCGTGCAAATCATATTCCCCAGGATGACGACCGGCCACGAGGTTGTACCGTGCATCATGGTTGAAACAGAAATGCGGGTATATGCGTTTGCATTCGGATGTGAACAAAGCGCGGGCGATAATTACTATATTCGGTATGGTTCGGCTGACTGGATGATCAGGGGTCGTGACATTACACCAACATTTACTCCAGACGACGACCGCCGTCTGCCGCGGCACCAACCTGCGCGCTGCCAGCCTACCTCAACCCACCTGTGGCTCCAAAAAATATTCTAGACACATTTTAATTATTCTCGCCAGGACGGAGCTCGGCTCCTGTTGATTCGCGGGTGGGTGGGTCCAGAATTCGCCTGCATCCCCGGTTGCTGATCACCTAGACTCTGTAGACGTCACTCGTTTCGAATGATCACGGCCACGGGCCGATACATCATAACCTCGTTGCCTTTGCCCATATGCCTCCCTCGCGACTGTCCCTCCCACACCCTTCGTCCGGAACCGACACCACCACCCGGTCCGATTCGACCGCGCTCCAGCTTTCGTCGTATACCGCGACTACGCCGAGCTCGACGCATTTTCCACGTCACCAGAGTCTAAACGGTTCGAGACCTGCATGCGCCGCCCCGCGCTCGACGCACAAGACGAGCAATCCCCCGCCGCTGGTTCGTTCCCATACCACACCCCCTCCGACGTCTCTTCCCGTGTCCAACCTGCCCAACTCGACGTCGAGCGGAGCTACGCCTGCACCGGTCAAGTCGACGCGCTTCGACCGGTCGGCGCTGCACGACCAATGGACGCGCTTTAAGCGCACGACCGGGTTTGGTCCGCCCGGCGGGCTGACGACGACTGGGACCGGCACAGGGAGTTCGAGTTTGGATGGTAGTGGTGGATTTGGTGCCGACGAGGATGGTCGGTTTCGACAGATTCGAGAGAGCGGGGGTGTGAGGTGGGGTCGGGTTGTTGCCCGGACGATTACGTCGGATGGGGATGGGAGTGGTCCCAGGTCGAAGAAGCGGAGGTGGGGGCGGAAACGGCGGGACGAAGATATGGAGATGGGGAATTCAGAGGGTGATCATACGGTGCGCTGGGCGAATGTTCGTCGGAATACGTATGGCGAGGTGGATGCTCCGGACGAACCGGATGATGAACTTGATGATGCAGAGGTGGATGCGGTCGTAGTTGACAACCAGGTTGGTCGGAGGTCTTATTGGTTGTGTGTTGAGGCTTATGACTTTGTAGTTTTTGTCCCTGGACAAGTCCACTCAGCGCTCTCAGTCTACGCATCCCAACCACCCGGACGAGACGGGTACGCCTCCCACCGGGCCCACGGGCAGTGCCAGCAGCGGCGTAGCAGAGAGCCGGGCGATGGTGATGCTTAGGTATCGAATATGGCCCGTCATCGAGCGCTTTTTCAGGTACGCCACTTGCCGTTGGCACATCCCACTGCTAACTGTCATCGTAGTTTACACTTTCACGACCCGGTAGCCGAAGCTCAGTATCGAAAAGAGACGTTTTACACTGGCAAGACGCTCGCGTTTTGGGCAGCGTGTTTTCTCGGCAAGTTCGTTTGCGAAAGAATTGTTCAAGGGCTCATTTGCGTTGCAGTGTTGAACTGGTTACTCGGCGCGGTACTCCTCACAAAACCCTATGCTCGCCCAGACAAAATTTTCATATTTGGTGTCGTCCCGTTTCTCACCGTACGTATGATGTTCCATCTCTGTCGATGTCCCTGACTTGTCCTAGGTTCCGCTTCCCGTGTTTGTCACATTTGACTGGCCACGTTCGCGCCCATGGATATACCAAGCCTGGCTCGGAGCCGCCGTATGGTCATGGGGGTTTTACAACATTTTGTTTATGCATCTGTGTGGGACATATGGCCAGCCATCTTATTTCAGCTGTGGGACAAGGGATTTTTTGGTCTTATTCTAGTGAGTCCAGGTTGTTGTGTGTGTACGACAACTGACGGCGGACAGCTACGTGACGGGACTCCCGGTGATTGCAATATTTGCGATGCAGCAGAACCGAACGGTGCAGACGACCCTGGTTGTTGCGTTTATCTGCACGGCCGGTGCGCTGGTGAGTGTTTATCCTTTGTCATATCGTGGGGGAGTGTCTACGCCACACGCTTTATGATGTCATGCTGTGTTTCCAATTATTTGATCGGGGGATTCATAATTTCATATGGCTGATATTCATTTATCTTTTTCCAGCTCTTGCCCTACAAACGCGGCTGGATCAAGCACATTCTGAACCTAATTATCTATCATGCGTTTGTGCTCTACATCAACTGGATGCGGGAGACAGCCGAGCGCCGGTTGTATGTGCTTCGCGACCAGCTCAAGACGCAGTACAAGCAGACCCAAAAGGCCCAGATTAGCGAGCGAAAGAGTTCGGATTCCAAGAGGCGGTTGACGAGTTACATCTTTCATGTGCGTGTCTTGGTTGTTTTGTTGGACGAGGCTGATAGTCTGCAGGAGGTGCGCGTGCCGCTGAATACGGCGCTGTTGGCGGCGCAGAATTTGGCAGGCACGGGTGCGATTCAGCGGGAGAACGAGGTCGAGTTTAATGCGCTCGAGGGGAGTCTGAACATGATGAGCAAGGTGTTGAATGATGTCTTGGATTTTAATCGCATGGTGAGTGCCCCATAAACTTGTCGTTGTGTCTTCTTCATTTGTTTTGCAGGATTCTGGCCGGTTTGAAACCGTGTCTAAACCGTTTGCGTTTCACGCCGTGATCCGCTCGATGCTTGTCCCGCTTGGTCTAGGTGCAAGCGCCAAAGGACTGCAGCTCATTGTGGAACTAGACGAAGAGATCGACGTCCAGGCGCGTCTAGCTGCATATCGCGCACAGGCCCAGGAAATGGAGTTTGGAGAACCGATGGACCATAGCGGACTCAAAATACGGGAATACGAGGCGCGCAAGCGGGTAGCAGATTACGAGGCTCGACAGCGCGCCGAGGAATGGGTCGCCAAGCGCATGGCCGAGGGCACGGACGAGGACGGGATCGTGATGGGCGACGAGATGCGGCTACGGCAGATTGTGACCAACCTAGCGAGTAATGCGTGCAAGTTTACGGATCCGGGCGGGAACATTACGCTGCGCACCAAGCTGATTATTCCTGGGCCGGAGCATCGGGGCCGGGTGTCGGTGGATCAGCAGCGGCCGTCGACAGACGGAGGGAGCAAGTCGGAGAGTACCGCCGCTGGGGACTATGCGCATCCGCCGTTTGAACGTGGGATGAGCGCAGACTCGACAGAAGACCGGACGCTCGAGCACATTGTCGTTCGGATCGAGGTGGAGGACACGGGTGTGGGGATCGGCCAGCGCGACATGGAAGAAAAGCGGCTTTTTTCGGCGTTTATGCAGACCTCGAGCGGGCTGCGCCAGGGCGGCAAGGGGACCGGTCTTGGCCTTGCACTGGTGCGGCATATTGTCGCGCTCAGTGGTGGCAGGCTGGGTGTCAAGTCGAAGCGCGCGGTCGGGAGCACGTTTTGGATCGAGCTTCCGTTGGGTGTTGGGCGCAAGGCTGTGGCGGGTGTGCATGCTGGTCGAGCGAGAGACGCTGCGGTCGATGCGATCAATTTTTCGGCTTCGGCGGCGGTGTTGGCTACGGGTGGGGGAGAGGCAGAGTTGTCTCCTTTGACGGATCCTGGGTTGGGCGATGCTGTTGTGCCTGATCCGGTTGCTGTGACCGAGGGTGGTGAGGATGGACCGAGTACTGGGCTGGAAGTGGCGCTTGCGTCGAGCAGTGGGGATGTGTCGAGTGCGCTTTCGTCGGGCGCGCTCCTTGCGGCTGCTGGGCCTGGGCCGCCACTCCAGGGCGGGAGCACGCTGAGGTCGATCATGGTGGGCAGTTATCTCGATTATTTTATTTAATTACTGACGTGATGTAGGAACATGGAGGCGTCGTCGAACTCGTCCCGCAGCTCCCGCTGGAGGCGTCTGCCGAAGACGCCCCGATTGTTGCTACGCGGACGCTCTTGCCGGATAGTCCGCGCCCGAGCGCCGGTGTGTCGCCCGTCACGTCGCGCGTTGGAGCGGACCCGTCGGCATCTCGGATTGTCGTGTCGGACCCGGTGGTGCCCGTGTCGCGCGAGAAAGGATCGCCAAAGCCGTCCGCGCATCGGTCGATGACGTCCGAGTCGTCGTTGGCGCCGCTGAGGGTGAGCGAATCGAGGCCTGGTCCGTCGCCAGTTTCAGTCACAGGAAACGGATCGCCCGTGAGAGGGGAGAACCTTGCACCGCTGCGGGTGCTGGTCGTAGACGATGATTGTACGTAATTTGATCGCCCGAGATGTGCGGTGATTAACGACGTCTTAGCGCTCACCCGACGATTGATGACGCGGATGCTTACCCGACTCGGCTGTATGGTGGACAATGCGGAAAACGGACAGATTGCGCTGGACATGCTGCTCGCGCCGCTTCCGACGCCCCGGTCTCAACAGACGCAGTCGTCGGCTGGGTTCCCGTCGATCGAGCTTGGAACGGTTATGCCGAGCACTGCGTCGTTGGATATGACCGAGTGCAAGTATGATATCGTGTTTTTAGACAATCAGTGAGTTTGCTGGTCAGGGAGCTGTGCGGGGGATTGACACATGACGTAGCATGCCGGTCTGCAGTGGAGTCGAAGTTGTGAAGCGGTTGCGCAAGCTGGAGCGGAAAGACTTTGTGGTGGGGGTTACAGGCAACGCGTTGACCGAGGACCAGCAAGAGTACCTGCAGGCTGGGGCGAACCAGTGAGTCTTCCATCGAGTTGATGTCACGAGCTGATCGAGGATGCATAGTGTATTGACCAAACCTGTGTTGGAAAAGAGCTTGAAAGCGATGCTGGGTGAGTTCTTGGCTTGTTGCCTCGTGATAGGGGCTGAATTGCTTTGTGCAGTGCTTGCGGACGAGCGAAGAAAGTCGCCTTCGGGTTTTCCTTAATTTATTTGGTTTATCGCTTTGCCTAGTTTTGTTATTGTCTCATTCGGCTACACACGTTCCCGCTGCATTTGTCCATACCACAGACATTCATATTGATCGGAGTGGCTGTTGGAGTTCTTGGCATTCTAATCCCGGATGCCTGTATCTTAGCGCCCGTGATGGAGGGGCAGTGTGAGGCACTGCTTGCCTCGTTGGGTGTATGCGCCCCATCAGCCCCTATATATGCCCTAGCCCATCGCTCGGTATGCTCGGTCTAGAATCCCCGACTGCACCACCTTGGCACGGCTTTAAGGCTGGTATCTGACTCCTCCATCTCGCACTGATCCATCACGATGGCCTCTCCCCACCATTCTGACGAGTATGCACCGTTGCGGGCCGTCTCGCCGCCCACGTCGCCCCCACCGCACGCGAGCAGTCGGTCCCCGCCAGTGTTCCCGGAGCCGCAACCGATGTCCCAAGGCAAGCAATGCGCGCCTAGATTGCCGCTCTGATGATAACCGTTAGCTGTAGCGTCGATGGACGAAATGCACGCTCAAGAGACCCAAGGTGGCCCACACGAGCCTCGCGGTGGCAACGGTCGAAGATCTGTTCCGCAAGGCCACCGACGGACGGGAAGTGCACCTGACCCGTGGAGTCCCGGCTATCAACGCAACACTGCGCGGTTCTCTCAACCTGCACCAGGTGGGCAGCAACACAAACGCGCGCCGTCGCTCCCTGCGTCGGGCCCTGGCAGGCTGGCGTCGGGACTCAAAGCGCGGGTGCCAGTGTACGCACACCACCGGCACGGATCGAGTGATCCGGCGGCGCCTGTCCGGATCCGGAAAAAGACGCCGGGTTTGGCTAGTTTTTTCCGCAAGTTGAATGGCGAGCGGGTGAGAGAGCGGGGACACAAGGTGCCGGGTGTGTGGAAAAGTCTCAAGGCGATTGTCATGAGTAGCTGTAAGTCCGAATTCATAATAGTTAGGGTGGTACTGATGATTGGTTAGGGTTGAATATTCTATTTGTGTTTGTCCCGCTTTCGTGGATTGCGGCGTTGGTCAAGTGGAATTATGTCTATGCGTTTATATGTGAGTGTGGTTTCCGGTGTGGAGATTGTTTTCTTATGATTTTTGCAGTGGCGTTTATTGCTATCATTCCGCTTGAGAACATTTCCGAGTTTGGAGGCGAGCAGCTTGCGTTGTATTGTGGCGAGGTGAGTTGCCACCATCGTCTTGTGTCACACATCTCATTCGTACAATAGAGCATCGGCGACTTGATTGTCGTCACATTGCACAACATTGTCGAGGCTGTTCTGGCGCTCATTCTGCTTATCAAGTGCGAGCTCAAGCTTCTCCAATCGACCGTCATTGGTGTTGTCTTGTTGCACTGCTTGCTCATCCCCGGTACCGCCTTTCTTACCGAGGGTACCAAGCTTTGGGAGCAGCAGCTCAAGCCCCAGGTCTCGCAGCTCAACCAGAGTTTGCTCACTATAGGGTTCGTTCATTCGCCTCTTCCGAGTCCCAAGTCTTACGCCTTGCAGTGTCCTAGCCCTCGTTGTCCCCGCTGCGTTCTTCACCGCCTTGCCGTACAAGAATCCGACGGTTTACGCACCGCAGTTTATCAACCAGACTGCCGTCCGAGCGGCCAACACTGCTACCGGAATGCGCCTCTTGAAACGTGCCGAGATTATCAACGAGACTCTTGACCGAACTGCAACTGGAATGCGTCTCTTGAAACGCACCGACATTATCAACGAGACTCTCGACCGGACCGCGACCGGAATGCGCCTCTTGAAGCGCGCCGAGATTGACTATGCAAAGCACAAGGCGTCGGCCCATGCGATGGAGGTTGCTGCGAGCGTCGTTGCGATTGATGATCTTACGCGAGACTGGATGTTGCGTCTGAGTCGCGGGATCGCTGTCATCTTGCTCATCATGTGCGCCCATTTTTTACTATTGCTGCGCTCGGACTGACGATTTGGCTAGTTACATCGCCTCCCGGTTCTACCTACACAACCC
>WSLM01000002.1:49386-84942 GCA_019677335.1 Ceratobasidium sp. UAMH 11750 | reverse complement strand
CCTCGACAGTGAAGAATCGGCCAGAAACGTCAATTGGAAATCGACCATCAACTTCACTATCAAGGGGTCCGACTGTATATGTTCATGTGAGTTAATGTCCGGTAAGCGCCAGATGACTCAACTGGCCAATAACTACCCATCACGACAAGCAACTGCAATTTCCCGATAGCCGGCTGTGGTTCGTTTAAGACTGGCTAAATCGCCGCGTTATCAAGATTTTCGGTACAAATGTCGATCCTTGAGAACTTTCTCGATCGACCGGTCCCGAACGCCAGGTGGTCATGAACAGGGTGATGAACGGCCATAAGCGCCGGACCCTACCATTAAAAACCTCAGGGTCCAGTCACGTGCTAGATCTCAGGTGGCTAATTTCAGCTTTTGAATATGGAACGCTAGTCAGCCATCTAGCCCACTAGGCATATATATTCTAGTCGAAGCTTTAGCTATGTGGGCGAGTTGTATGATTCCTATACCCAAGTACAAGGACTAGATGCGGCTTGGGCGGAATATTCTCGGGGGGCATACGCGAGTTATGAAAAAGATGCAGACGCTAACCCGAGGGTGCGCTAGCGATTGAGGAGGTTTAAGAGAAATTTATGTAGGATTTGCCCTCTCTAGCTGAAAATACCCATTCGACAATGACAACATGAACGGGAAGCAAGACCAGCCAACGCCACAAGGCAAATTGGGAGGTAACAATCGCATATATGCTAATTCGCATCCCCACGTTTACAATGAATACGAGATCTCAGCTGTGGCCGCAAAATATTGACGCTTTCGGACCCGCCTCGAACATATCACCACAGCGAGCACGGATACAGGCTGCAACCTAACTTACGAGCAAGTCTCGGGAGCCCCCCGGGCATATCAATAGTCCTGCTGGTCCTGAGCTCTTCTCACCATTCACAGAGCGGCTCCGCGTTAAGCTAGGAATTGAGGAATATCATCTCGTGGTCGGTCTACTCGTCACCACCTTCATGCTGTTCCATGTAAATACGCCAATAAGATGAGGTAGAAAGAACAAGAGAACCAGAATAAATATGGGATGAGAAACGAGGTGCATGAAATTTTTAGCTCGCTATTCGAGGGATGGGGTGGCTAGTATGGCAAGGAATTGATAAGCTCACGTGGCAGATCCCCATCATCAGTAGACCCACCGCTAGTCAGCTTACCACCTCCAGAGCGGGGTTCATTCACGTGTAGCCCGAAGTCAACAAGTGCGTTCTACCATGGCCTGTTGGAAACGTTCGTTCGGGGAAACTCACAATGACTGAGTGATTCTCCCGTGCGCTCTTCTAGACGTCGACTCCAGAGGCAAAATTGCGCGTCTGGCGAGGAGTGCACCAATGAATAATCTGCCGGCTTATCAGACCGGAGATTTTATTTTATTTCTCTCGAATTCTCGAACACACTACACAACGGATTACTTTGCAGCCTGAGCGCATAATTTTGATACGAACACTTGTGTACGAGCTGACAAAACAGCCGAGCGCACGTTCGGCGGCTCGGCCCACTGGGAGACATCCGCAATAAGGGGATAAGCCCTACTACTGGGAAATATTTGGTCAAACGATTCGACTCTAGTCCTGTCTTCTAGGAGTCAGCTGGGACTAGTTCTAACAGGTGACCGCCAAGCCATCATGCACGAACCCTTAGCTACGCGAGCTCGACCCATAGCCGACCAGCCATGTTGAGCAGCGATGCATCAACTGACTATACTGCACCGGCCATTTCGGCGAACATATTGTCGCACATTACTTGGCAAAATGGGCTTGTGGGAGGTTCAAAAGCGAGCTGCAAGGTGGGCCATTGAAGCATACTCCTACCACCTCTTCTACTGCACTCCTCTTTCAGACATGTTCAAGCTCACCACTGGTTTCGTTGCCGCCCTCGCCATGGCGAGTGGTGCAAACGCTTGGTTCAGGCTTGCGTGCACCGCTCCCCTCGTTCAGGGTAAGCAGCTTGTGCCTCCTCTGAAGCGGTGAGACTAACATGTACCTCAACGCACAGAGCGCATCGACCCTGTTGTTCAGCCGGGGACTATTCCCTCTCAGCATGTCCACGTACGCAAAGCTCTTCTAAACTCCGTACTAAATAATCCTAATGTTGTAGTTTTCTAGACCGTCCATGGTGGCTCGGGTACGATGGCTTTTCCCTTCCTGTCTGCCTCATTCTGTGACTCACGGGAACTATAGGCTTCCGTTCGACTAGCACGTTTGATTCGCTTCGCCAATCCTCCTGCACCTCGTGTCTCATCAAACAGGTGGGTTGCCACCTTGACATACCTCTTTTGCACCGTGCTGAACCTTTATATCGTTTAGGATCTTTCCAACTACTGTACGTAACAGTCAAGCTGCTATAATAGAAATCGCCGTCCGAAGCTCATCGTTGCACACAGGGTTCCCCAAGTTGTATTTCCGCGACCCGAAGACAAAGAAGTTCGAGGCGGTCCCCAACGGAGGTTCGTTCTACACAAAAATAAAATCTCACGAACACTAAACATTGCACAATAGGTCTCCTGGTCTACTACCAGAACCGTGGTACCCAGGATCGCATCAACGGAGGTCCCGGGCTCAAGGCGTTCCCCCCTGGCTTCAAGATGGTCAGCGGCAACCCTTATTCCCGCTCCAAGAAGTGAGTATATGCCCACGGTATGTGTACCATTCTTTCTAATCGTCCGTCCCAGATATCCCGAGGGCCAAGGAAGCCAGGCTGAACTGAGGGAGCGTGCCGCTGGCTGGATCTGCCTGCGGTACACCACGAACAACCCCACTTATGAAGGTCATGGGTTCCCCACCACCGACTGCGAAGCTGGGTTCCAGTCCCGCCTGCACATGCCTGCCTGCTGGGACGGAAAGGCACGTATAGCTTCGGTTTAATTCTTTCTGATAGCGTAACTGACAGCCACTATGAGCAGAATGTTGACTCTGCGGACCACATGTCCCACGTTGCATATCTCAGCGGTTTGGACAACGGCAACTGCCCGAGCACCCACCCTGTTGGTCTCATGAAGATGTTCTTTGAAGTAGGCTTGCATCGTCCAAACGCTTTAGAAGAACATAACCTAATTTACCGCATAGGTGACTTGGGATATCCACGGTTTTGCCTCTCGCTGGAATCCCGCTGACGGCTGGCCATTCGTCTACGCTACTGGGTATGTTCGTTGCACAAGTTGTGATAGTGACACCCCTAACCATTCTCCATCAGCGACCCAACTGGTTACTCCTGGCACGGAGACTTCCAAAACGGCTGGGACGTCAACGTGCTCCAGAATGCGATCGACAACTGCAACAACCCCAGCGACGATACCTTCAACGGCATCACTGAAGCTTGCAGGTTCTTTACCGTCGGCGCTCCTGCTGATCAGAACAAGTGCAAGATTGCTGCTGCCAACAAGGAGGTGAAGGAGACCATCGACGGCGTGGTGTTGGACAAGCTCCCCGGGTGAGTAGAACTCGAATAGTGGCATCCTGAGGGGTGGTTGCTGAGGTGCTCTGGCGACAGCTGCAACCCGATCCAAGCTGGACCCGGTGATGCGACCCTGTACACGGACAAGAACTGCCCGATCTAAGTAGCCAGCGATGTTGCAACCGCAAGCACCCGCGAACAAGCTGCTTTGTATTTTGTCGGGGATATTAGATTGAATAGACATGAGTGTTACTTTAGATAACACAGTCCTGTATACCACGATGTTTTACCCAACTTGCACAACCGCCTTGCCCGCCATTTCAAGAGAGCCGGGAAACTCTAGCTGAAGCTCGAACGGACAAGCCTTTTACCGTAATTTCAAATTGGCCATTAAAAGGTGCCGGTTGGGTTCAATTCGGTGGTTATATGCGCGTTAATACGGTGGCAGCGAAATTTGAATTTTGTGGTAGGGGGCTTGGGGTCGAAATTTGAAATTCTCTCTTTAAACCGCCTTGAAATCCGAGCATAACATCATAAGATGTATTGGAGCCTTGAGATACTACAAATAGACACTCTGAGGGGGACAAACAATCGTTGGTCATTGAGGTATGGGTTGGATTCAAATTCTATTCTATAGCAAGACGAGACGTTGAAAATATAATGATAGAACAAAACGACCAGAGCAACACAACGAATGAGCAAAGGGACAAAACGAACCAACAAACATAATAAGGCAGAGCAAACAAAGCAGACACAGAGGACACAGCAGACAGAACAAACAGAACAGACCGAGCAAACCGAGCAAACAAAATAGCGAAATTTAGGTGATGTGAATATTGGCTTTCCCCCATCCCTTCCTTCACACCAGCATTCCCTTCGATCCAGTCATCCTCAGCGACGTCCCTTTCTCATCCTTCACTTGGTACTGCGTGTGAGGTGGTATCCTCTCCCCCTTGCTCACCACCGTCCTCTCCTTATCCAATAGTGTGTATACTGGCGCAAATCGCACCTTGCGAATCCCGCTGGTCTTCTTCGCCTTCTCCTTCATCGCAGTCGCTAGTTCTTTGGGCGTCATCACCGCGGGCGGAGAACGATTAGGAGTCGAAGGAATCCAAGCGTTGGTTTCCAACTTGTTGGTCGGTGAGCCGGAACCAGGAGAGCTCGATGGTAGACTATGTTCGGTTTCAAATTCCATTGGAGCCGCGGTCGTTGCACCAGGCATAGAAGGCTTAGTGGCTCGTCCTGAACGAGTATTCTTGCGGCGAGGCAGCTCCTTGGTCTTCCGGACTTCGATCGATTCTCCAGTCGTAGAAGTAGGGACGTCCACCGGAAATGGCGCGGGCGATGAGGCTCGCGAAGGCGGTGGCGAAACCACAGGCGACCAGATAGCTTCAACCTCGGACACTCGAGGTTCCAACGCCGCTTCTGCTCGATCCTCTACTCCACAACGAATGGGTTCGGCTCCAGTAGCGGTAATGTCCATCACCTCGGCCGCTGGCGAGTAAGGGCGTGGACCAATCGCCGCCTGAGACCTCTTCGCTTGTTTCTTCGACGCCGCCCACCACTTTTGCTTCTGCTTCCACTGCGATCGATGTAGCACCGCCGCCACCTTGTCCTCTCCGTTTACAATCTGCGGCTCCACGATCTCCTTTGGCGCATACAGCGGCGAACTCTTGAGCTGAACCCTGGTTATGAATCCACGCACTCGCCTCGAGCCTGTCTTGGAACCCTTGGAAGATGGGCGAATAATGGCGTTGTTGGCTTCGCATCGCTCGTCAGACGACGTGCTGAGCTCG
Organism: Ceratobasidium sp. UAMH 11750; assembly: GCA_019677335.1. Taxonomy (NCBI): domain Eukaryota; kingdom Fungi; phylum Basidiomycota; class Agaricomycetes; order Cantharellales; family Ceratobasidiaceae; genus Ceratobasidium; species Ceratobasidium sp. UAMH 11750. Next base: position 79,738 of record WSLM01000002.1, on the reverse strand, counting down.
CTCGAACTGTCGGAGGTGTCGGTGTCCGGAACCAGCTCAGGCAAAGATCCATGGGAGGGGGAGGAGGTAGTTGAAGACGGGGCTGGCGATTCGGTAAGTTGTCCATGGGAGTTAGAGGAGTGCTGGGGCAGCGAGGGTTGTTGTCCATCGGTCGTCGAGCAAGAATTTGGAACGTCCTGGAGCGACATCGAGCCAAGGGACCTCGTAATCTCGTCGGCAGGCATCGGCGTAACCCCGGACGGGATATGCGAATAGCGGGCAGGTTGGGGAACAAAACGGTAGTCGATAATACTCTGTACAACCCTATCAGCTTTGTTCAAAAATGCAGTCTAAACATTAGCCACTCGCCTTTTTGGACACGCATTTTACTTGATGCATATTGCTCGCCGCTTGTTGCATCCGCAGAGAGTCTTCATATATGAGCCTGGCTAGGTCAAAATCGGGTCGAGGTCGGAATCCAGCTGCAATGCCAGTATAAGCTTGGTTGCGAGGAGATGGCGTCTCGGGCGGGGACATGTCGGTCGGGTGATCGGCCACTTGAGTGTGTGGTTGTCGTTCATCCAGACTGGGCAAACAACCAGCCTGAACCACTCCCAGTCAGCGCTCTGCCCGCCTTGCGAATACTCTCTACATACATTTCTACAAACAACCTCCGGTTCAGGCTCTGGTTCAGGTTGGATGGGAAAGTCGTGGTCCTTGTCATACAGCTCGTCAAATTCGAGCGAGAATCCAATTCGAAGCGCCGAATAGATCGATTCTGGGAGTATATAGGTCAGATCGGCGCCGTATGGTAACTTGAAGAGAGATCGAAACCCACCAATATACTTGATAGTTTGGCATCTCGCGAGATAATCGCGGAATGGATATGCCGAACTAGAGACGGTGACGATAAACAATCCGACAGACATAGGAGTGCAGGCGCTATACAGCGACAAGGCTAGTCCAGCTAGCCTGCCGACTGCATATCGTAGCGCGAGCAGCGTGAAATGGAGCACGAGGTAGGTCAAGCAGATTCCTGCAATGACAATCCGAGAGGTAGAGTATGGCAATGCGTCGCGATATGGCTGAAGACGAGAGCGGGCGATAGCAAGAGGGGCGGTGATATGGCCAATGAGACTGGAGACTTCTGTCCAACCCATCGTCAACATTAACTTCATCTGTCCCTGATGCATACCAGATACTCACCGTGGCCTAGATGTTGACGCCAATCCAAGACGACATTCTTCAAGTTCTGTCGCAACTGTCCCACTCCAATCTGCAACAATGCCAGAATATACCAGTCGCTATACGACTTGGAGCCAGGAGTATAGAAGCTAAAGCAAAGTGAGCTCGATTCCAACCGTGAGTCAATATAGGGGCAACTCACTTGAGCAGCTCATAGCAGTCATACAACGAAACGATTCCGCGCACAAAGTCGGCAGAGTAGACGTACAAGTGGCAGACGACGACGGCAGCGGAGAACAAGAGAACAGGAGAGAGGATGATAAAGACGGGGTCGGCGAGGGAAAAGGAGACGACGTCGGTCACGGTCAGGAGACCAGCGACGAAGAGCAAGACGAGGGCGATGATGAGGCGAGACATTGGGACGCGGTAGAGTGCGTGACAAAAGCTGAACTCGAGTGCAACGGCGGTGACGGGGCGATACGACGCAGCGAGGTGGTGGTTCAACTTGGGGGCGGCTTTGATGCCAACGTGACTTTATAGACGACTCGTTGCCCCTATCTGAGTAGATTCGTCAGCAACAACAAACCGGATGCGGAAGAAGCAGGGGCACCGACGGAGAATTTGTTCGGACGACGTCAAATGTGAAATCTAGAGGCGGATAGGTGATTGAGTCACTCTACGATCTAAGGGCAAGTATCAATCTGGCTACCAGCGCCGACTCACAGGTGAAGGTACGCATATAAGCGATTGCTGGAGCCAATTTACAGTCACTATTGTCTAAGTGTACGGGGCGTGTGGCTCTATGAAGACATTACCCAGAGACTCAGCAGCAGCCATCAAAATCCTAGCGACAAACAAACGCCGACTGTCGGCGCTTAGCCAGTGAAGACAAACAGACTCACACCAAAGCAACCCGCTGCGGCCGAGATGCCGGGCGAGTATCCAAGAGGTAATTTCATTCGGATTTTCCCTCGCATCTGATGACAAGGCAATCTAGGGGATTTTAACTCTCGTTAACCCTAAAGACCGAGCGAAGGCCAACAACTAGGAGAATGCTCACTTTTGTGGTTTGGAACACGAGCCAATGATTTTTTCATCCAAATCATCCTCAAGGTCAAATCAAGGAGAAGATACGCTATGGATCGAAGTCTCCGGACATCTAGCAGTAATCTTAGCCCAACACCAAGCGCGCCACCAACTCCGGGTGAGGTGTAAAGCGTCCAGTGGGCCGGCTTCCTCTATGTAAAAATAACGTACCCTTCCCACTGCTCGGATAAGCCCTAAGTGCTCGAGTCCCGACTGCATGGCCTTTCCAACAAGCCAAACTCGACGAGTCCCAATATCTCTCTGATATTTGAGTGCTTTTCCACTTTGTACAAACAGAGTTTAGCTTGGCAGAGAGGCGGACAGGCGGGATAAAAATATGGCAGATATAATCCATAGACGGTTTCCGTGGTACCATCTCAACCGAGGTGGTGGTCGGAACGGAAAATGTGATAATTAGAAGACCCATAAACAACCCACAAGGGGCAATACGGTTCAACATCGCCAAACAACCGCCAAGGAACGCACAAAATAAAGGGGCGCTGTTGTTGACCACGCTCGAACCCTCGCACTCAGTTATTATCGTGGTCTCCTAGTAATATCTAGCCGAATCCGTCTGTCCTTCCTGGTTCATCACTACCCGCCTCTTGGCGGCAATAGCTTTCTTCCGTATCCCAGTGCATCCTCCTCTGCGGATTACCTCTATCCTCGCAATTTCCTGACAAGAAGGACCACAGGGGGCGCTTGGCTGCAGCATTAACAGCTCCCGGGCCATGCGGGCATTAGGAGCCATGCCTAGCCGAGAACCCGTGCCACTGTGACCTGTTTAGTACCCGACAGCTGACAAAAAAACACGGCCGGTGCGCTGCGCTGCAGCATGAGGACCGACACCTCTAGACCATCCATCTACCGATGCCCATATAGATAAGTCCCTTGTTATCACCGTGAGGATTCGGTGGCGGTGAGATCTTGCCCACATCCCTCGGTGCCTGCTTACATAACCCCGCCTCTCAGACCGTGGGTCATTCGATGCAAGCTCAACTAACCCAGCCAAATATGCCTGATCAGCGAGCGACTCATTCACAGGCTACCGGACGGCAGTCCACAAATTAGCCACTCTATTGCGATCTTCACCTTCTCTCCATTGACATGTACTTTTAACCATGAGTTGTATATTTCTTCGCCATAGTGCCCTATCAACAACAAAAAGCCTCACAGAATAATTCTTCACAACACTCGTCATCACCATCATCGCAATCACAGATTCCCAAAGAGAAGAAACATATAGCTGCGCTGCATAAGCTACGACCTCCTCTTAAACGACTAGGTTGCTCAGAGCCTTGCCCTAACATGAGGATAAGTACCCAAGCTATTTAACTCTAATATTGGAATGTACCTGGCCCGGTAGGCTTCTGAGCTTCGAGGTCAATTCTGGCCACAGTAGTTGGTTGTTGGGTGATAGGCGGGGCTACAGATAACCAGTTTTAGTTTCCGTGTATGGAGACAGGCGAGTTGCTTAGCTTACTTGGCTCAGGCATTAGGTCGACGGTCAACTCAAAGGCCACGGGGTGAGGGTTACAAGTATCTGAGTAACTTCCTCGATGTCTATATAGCCAAAGGACAGGGACCGGCGGTCACAAGCGGCGGCCAAGCCCGAGCGCTCTTGCAGAGGGACACGCAAGTCGTAAAATCATACAGGCACAACCTGTCAAACCAAGGGTACCCTCAAACTCAAGAATGCCAATACAACCTTCGGTAGGAACTACATTCTAGAGCTCGAGGCACCCGATTTCTTACGGGGGGGTCAATCAACTCTATCGGGTGATCAAGTCATGTCACGAATGCATATATGCTGTACTATTTTGTCCGTGCGCCAAGGACTATGGGATACTGAGGAAGTGGTTTACACTTTCAGGCTGGCCATGTGCCTCGAACGTGCTCGGGATGTCCGAAAGTGTCCGGACATATCGTACCGTCCGGGGACTTCCGGGCAACCACAATAAGCGCCTCGCTGTCAACTCGCTCCGTGGTGGATCTCACAACGACCCCCATGTATTGCAGAGCTGTGGGATCACATCTTGGGCCTGCTCCGTTGCTTCAGGTAGGATCATGTGTTCCGAGAACCGCTGAACCCACTTGAAAAATAAGCCCAATAACTTTCACTTCAGATACAGGTATATCCCGAGCTGGGGCTTAATTTTGAACCGGTGGCGCCCGTGGGTTTGTAGCAGTATATGCGTGAATACAAGCACGTTCGAACGGGGAAAGTAATGGGTTCCGATAACTCACGCAGTTGATTGGATTCATGGCCGCTGCCCGAGCTTGCACCCGCACACTCCTCATGAAACTCGCTCCAAGGAATTCAACAATGTTTTAACAATAGTACAATATACACTAACGCCGGTGACACTCGCCTGGGCCAAAACCGATCCCCAGAGGCGCATTCCTAGTTGAGAAAGTCGTATCTAGCTGCACACCATTCTCAGCAGACAAGTAATCGTTCATCTACAATACGTACCCGTGGGTCCATCCTCGGGCGGAATGCCCCTCTCCCCGCGTCGAAGCCCCAAGTGGCTGTAAATATCGAGCTACGCATCCCAATAAAACAGTGAACACTCACCGCCGGCTCCCCCGACCATGCTATATAAAGCTCTGTTTCACCTCGACCTCCCGGTTGCATTACAATCCGGTTTTCCTTGGCGAGTGCGTCAGGCGCGCTCCTGAGTGAGCGCGGTTGTCCTACCACAAAATGCAAAGTAATAGCGAGTGTAACGCGGGCCATGACAAATGAAAGGTAAGCTAGGCTGAGTCGATGAGGCCTAGGAAAGGCTTATATAGGGCCCTGTGGTACTGAACGTCCTCCCAAAACAAAGAGCACTCAATAGACAAACAGCCGAGCCACCCGAACAACCTTACTCGAAAAAGCAAAAATGCGTAGCTTCAGAGCAGCCAAACTGGTGCCTATTACAGTTCCAAGAGCCACTGCATCGTGGCGCCCGACATTGTGACGAAATATTATCACCCGTCCAATTCACAATGATCCATTCAGACATAACGGCAAACACACGTCAAGTACAACTCACGATACACAACCAATAGTCCTATTCTACTTCATACTTCAAGCCCTCCGGCATGAGCCGCCGAACCTTATCTTTTCGTTGCTCAAGCACGCCTAGTTGGACGGCTTTGGGCGAAACCCTAGAAACTGTGTGAGATACTCCAAAAAATATGTATTACAAGGTAACGCACCAATCACACCACAAGCAGCCCGCCCACCAGCATTTCCAGTTTTGAGAGAGTCTTCGTTGCCTCCCCGACCAAGGTCATCCGTTCCCTTGCAATAAAAACTTAGCGTAGCTCCCAAAGCAAGCTTCCGACGTGAATTAGCTTACTGTATGAACCAAAATCGTGCGCCTACACATGACATCAATGACAATTTCCTTGCACTAAAGTCACGATACTCACCCGACAATGCTAAACGGTCCCACGAGGCTAATAACATTATCGGAAAAGTCAATCTTGGCAACACCATGCGAATTGGATCGGATATTCCCCAGGTCTCCCACATGACGGCGAACGTCGTTGGGCGCGCCATGAGTCTGTCCGAGAGGGTCTATTTAGGAAAAAAGTCAAAACAGGAACGCGACTCGACAAAAATGTCGTACTGTAGTGAGCTCCAGAGGACATGCACCCGTCAGTAGCGTCGCCATATTCACTAGACGAATTCAGTTCGAGGTACAAGCGAAGGTACGGCCAACGTACTGGATGTGGAAGCCCCGGTCGGCGTTAGGATCGAGATTCTTGAGTTCGCCGGTGATATAAACTGGTCCAACAGGCGAGGGCTGGGAAAAGTATATAGTCCCAGTTACATTAGATTTTGGGCCGCTCAGTACTGCAACCGCCTACGAAACATGTCAATAAAAAAAATGCGAGTCGCGCTCCCACGTCACTCACATGAACCCCTGGAGTCGGCACCCCATGCGTTCCCATAATACGGCTCCAGCAGACCTGGTATCCTACAAACAGCACGGCAGCGGCAGTGGCAGCAACGACCCAGGCCTTGGTGCTCTTGAACAGCGAGCCACGTGTGTCGTGTGCAGTCGGGGGTGTTGCCGGCGATGGTTCGTGCGAGTGAGACTTCATGGCGCGGGCAGATGGTCGTCGGGTGAGGGAAGCCAGCGTGGCGATCGATGTTAAAAGCAAGGTCCGATGACGCGAGTGACGTTCCGTGCCTCTTATGGGGCGGAGCTTGAATGCCCATCAAACCCTGTTTAATGGCAAATCACGTGCACGTTGATCACTGAGAGCATCCCATAACGCTTTGTTGTGTGGTAGTTTGAGCCTCATGAACGACAAGCATTATGCCAAATTTCTGTTAGATGTGTTTCCCTCAATACATTCAGGGTACGTAATCATCGCCAAAAACCATCATCTTGACCATCGAAACGGCAAAACCCTCGTCGCCCGAGCCCAAAATCTTGTAGTCGGTCCAGTCTGGGTAGCCTTCTGAATGTAGCATCTCCTCTCGAGGTGATCAAGTTCTCCACTACCTCAAGCCGCGTCAATGTCATCCCTTCCAAACACCCTACCAGCAGTTTACCCTTCCAATGAAACTGGCTTCCGGTTGAGCCATCACATCCGGCAGAGCAATTACAAAATACCCCAAAGATACGCACACAAGCGCTAGCTTGGTGCTTCGGAACATTGGGCCAGGTTCTTCCAACCATACGACACTCCTGGGAGTTTTTCAGATACAGGTTCCTCTACCTCTGTGGCTTCCAGACTCGTAATAGGGAGTAAGGGAGAGTCCTCTGAAGGCACGATGCAAACAATAGTGGACTTGAGAGTGAGTGGACGTGGCGAGCCAGGTCTCGTCCAAGCAAAATATAAGAAACCACGCTGACGTTATGGGAACGGATTCGGCGCAACGGACGCTCCGCCGGCCTCGAGTCATACGACTCAATTTCTAGCATTTACGAGATTTTTACACATTCCTGTCCAACGTACGTTCATACAAAGATCCTTACACGCTGGCTCCACGTCGCCTACACGACGTGACACGCATACGTCTCGTATGGAGATTAGCAAGTGGGCAGCAAACCAGGTCATGGAGCTTCAGGCTTTAGTCTCTGGTTCGACCTCGAATAATCAATAAATACCTATAACTTTTCAGTAGACACCAGAATCCCACGGCCTGGGCTAACTCTACACAGCTTAGTCAGCAATAAAATAGCGCCGATCTTGACCAAATCCGATTTTAATTAGAAGAATAGGGGTAAACGTTGTCGTAAGCAGAAATGAAAGCTCGACTAATCCTTGATACCTCTGTTCATCGCAGCCGACTTGTTGCAAGATTCCATCAATTTGAACCCCATAGTCTCTTCTCAATTTGCCATAGCCACCCAAGCGCTCGACTGTCTCGGGCGCTGCCTCGACTCAGATCAAATAGCCCACCCTCGAGTCATGGGGGACTTGACGCTGAAACTGTGGAATAAATAGGTAAAGCTCTGTACAATGTCGAACCCATCCCAACATGCCCATCGAAATGACCAATACAACATCCAAATCCGAGCCACAATATTCTCATACCACGAACGACCACCAACACAAGAAATCCAGACCTAATCCCAAAATAACCCATCTACTAAACCAACCCACATCAAAACTCTCTCCCAACCAAACCAACCATCCAACTCACCTAATACCAATCCGGGTGGATAACAAACCGATCCAACAGACACAATATCCCATACATCAAGAGCAGACATGCAATATTGCGCTTGGCATGTTTGAACATCGGCCCGGGATTGTTCCACCCGTACGGCCCTCGTTCGGGGGTTGCTCCCAGATCTGAGGTCTCGGATGGTGGTTCAGCAGGCCCCGGCTGTGGCTCGGAGCGCCCCGATTGCGACTCTGCTGTTACTGGTGGGGGTTCTGCGGTCGCTGGTTGGGGTTCTGGGGTCACCGGTTGAGGCTCTGGAGCCACCGGATGCGTGACAGGCAACAGAGGAGACCTTTCCGACGCCATAGCGGATACGGGGAAAGAGGCGAGCTGCAGGGCCAAGCCGTGATGGGACCACCGGTTTTAAAACCGAGAGCTTGTTAAAACTCCTGACACCCTCGTTCTAGCGCTCGAGTTTCTAACACCTTCATGTTGAGAGAATGAGGCAGTGTTGCTATAAGCGCTGACCCACCCGGTTTCCATAGAACGCGGAAGGTCGGAATCTCCCATATAGGCTTTACACCTATCTCACATAACCTTAACCATCAGACCAATTACGCATATATTCTACAGCCAACGGAAAAAACGAGCGCGCATTTACACACAAACTCGAGCGACATCGCATTGAGAGAGATGAAGGGGATGACTTATATTGGAAACGACCAAGTCATGCGTTGCAAGAAGCAGTGCGCGAGAAAAAAATGAGGAGACTTGTGGAAATATCGTACGACACGCTGTCCATTCACTCCCTACCGCATCCACAAGGACTGGGCCCAGACCTGCACATACTGCTTCCACGACAATGCCGAGGCGCTCACCGCCTGCCGAAACAGGCTCATCATATCATCTTGGTTCTCCGAACTCGAGGGTGGTGGGGCCCAATAAAAGCCAGACACCAAAACCAGGTAACTAGAACAAAAACGTAAATATTGAATGCCAAGTCGGGATGGAAGGAAACGCACCTGAGGATCAGGATACTCCCACGATGATAGTTGCTCTTTGCCTCGATATAGGTATACGTCAACAAAAAGATCGAAAAGATGATCGCAATTACGTCCCACCGAGGGAAGATCAACCTGTATTCTCATCAGTACCAATCTAGAGGATCGAGCACGAAAAACTCACGTGAAGGTATCAGCGTTGGTCCCCATCTTCAATGGATCCCACCATGCCGAAAACGCAACCATTGCGGGGATCTGGAGCAGACAGACTTGGAGTGCGTATGCGGATCCGATTTCCATACTACAGCACGTCTGTCAATACCACTCGCACTCGACCAAGACGCAACTCACCTGAGCGCAATATTCCCAGTCATGGCAAACGACATGGCGTTCATAAACTCGGTCGTGTTCGGCACGAGCGCGAACAACGTGATGCCCAAAAACTTTTCGTCAATCCCAGTCCCTTCGAGCAATACGTCCACCTCCTCGACCAGGATCTCTGTCCCCCTCTTGTTAGCACGCCCCCGCCAGCACCACTCTGGCAAAACCCACCGGCAATAATCGCATACAGAGCCGTACACCCCAACAACACGCTCGCGCTCACGCCCCTACTCCAGCTCGGCGCATCATGTCCACCATGTCCTCCAGCATCTTCATGCTCCGTCTTGCGTTGCCCCTGCTGGTGCCGAAGGGCAGAAACAGTAGCAACAGCAACCGCACGCGTAAAGTCATCCGTCGAAAACTGCGTAGGCTGGAGCGACTGGTTGTTCTTTACCGCTTGCTGCACCGACTCGAACACGGGCGTCATCGCACCAAGCTGTTGAGGAGGAGCAAGAGTTTGAGCTCCAGAGACGGTACCGGTTTGGAACTGTAATGCGGGCGGGGCGTACGAAATCCGCCGAGCCTGAGTCGGGCTGCCCGAGGGTCCACCGCTAGTGTTTGCGGTGCTGGTCGCGCCCCCAGAGAGGATTCCAGTCAAGGTTGCCGCGCTGGCCTTTTTGTTCAACGTTCGCTGATGTATCGGAAGAAGCTGCTTGGCGTTGCCGATGCGCAAAGAACCAGAGTTGACTGATAGCTCGGGGGGCTGCATGAGCTGCTGAGGATTCTGCCAAATAGAGGTTGCATGGGTGCGAAGTGAGAACCAGAGGCCAATGAGGTAAGACTGTGGGGATAAATCAGAAATAAACTTGGAATGAACAAAACAGGACATACGAAGAGCAAGATTGCTGCACAGAAATACATCAAGCTCTTGACCGTGCTCTGGTAAAACGGATCATTGACCGGGTCTGGGTGTTGATACCGGCAATGATGGCAAGTCCAAGGCGCGTCGGGCGAATCATCTCCAGGCAACCGCGTAGGACACCCATCGCACACCAATTGGAACTACACCCAAGCATCAACTCGCGAACAAAAACTCTTTCGAAAAAACTCACGTTTCCATAGGTTTGATAAAACAACGTCGGACACACCACTCCGATAATCGCCATGATCAACATCGTACTCGTCACGCCAGCACTCTTGGCATTGAACCGCTGCTCCTTTTGCCGTAGCGCACCACTGCACATACTCATGCCGGGCATGAGCAGCACACCGGCTAGCAAACTTCCCACGATCGAACCCTCGACCAATCGACCCTTGGAATCCGTGAGCGCAATCGCGTAGAGGATAATTTCGATGATGGAACCAAATGTCGCGTTGATTACCGCACCCATCCCGATCGAAGACTGTGCGCTGATACTCGCAACAGCCATGCCAATGTAGTAACTCAACGGAATGACACTGGCCAAGCTCAGGGTGAAAATAAAGGCGCGCTGGGTAAGGGCGTTAAGGATCCAAGGGACATGTTGTCCGTGTTCGCGCTTGCGTTCGGCGATCCGCTGAAGGACAAAGGCATCGAAAATGGCGAAAAAGACAATCGGGATCAAGTTGATAAATAGAATGTTGATCCCACCAATCGTGTACTTGTAGTACTTGCTACCAAAGGCGCGATACGTGCAGAGCAAGACGGTGGATCGGCCGCCAAAGCGTCGAGCCCGACCACTCGTGAGGACCGCCTGTCCAGGCTGCAACCGGGTCTTCTTGACGACGTATGATGCTCCGTTACTATTCGGATTGTTGTTACCGTCCGAATCGGGGTCCTCAGAATCGGAAGGGCTAGGAGTTGGGACGACCACGCCTGGTGGTGCGGCGCAGAACCGTATCTTGAGCGGATGACACCATAAATGTTTGAGAAGAGCACCGTTGAGCTTCGCCATCGGGATGGTAAACACCAGACCATAACATAGGAGCGTGACCAAGCCGAGCAGTGGCGCAATGATGATGCAAAAGGCAAACCAGAACATGTATTGGCCGAGCCAGTGACGCTTGACTTCTGCAGCAGTACTATTCTCGAGCAATGGATCGGCAGAGGCATCTCGAGCGGGGTCTGGGGAAGGTGGGCGAAGAGCACCGTAAGATTTAGCCGGGAGAGGTGGGTTCGGACGGGTCGGAGTGGCCGAAAGATCCGAGTTGGTGGTCCCGATTAGTGACGTGCGCTCGGTGGGCGGATTCCACGACTCGGTTTGTTCATGTCGGGCTGAATCGCTGAGCTCGGCACGCCGAGCAACTGGAGAACCGCCGACTGAAGCCGCACGAACCGTATCGCCCGCACTGGAATAGTGATCATGGTCGTGAGATTGCTGAAGACCCTCTGCCTCGTTGAGTTCCTGTTCAAACTGCTGGCGTTCCTCCTCGTTGAGGTCGCCCTCGACGTATTTGCCAAACGGCCAGAAAACATACCAGCCCAGGCCGAATACCAGGCTCCCGTACTGGCGCCCACCTCGAGGGAGGAGCCAGAGCGGGCCCGAAACGATAGTAAAGATGAGCGCTAACCACCACCCAAACAGGAGCGTCCAGGTGATGTTGCCCAGGATTAAATGACGCTCAACGATAGCACTGGGTGCCGAATGAAGGTCAAACTCGGCAACGCGGTTGACAGTGCGTGATTTCTTGTAGAGCGCAGGCTTCCAAATGCGAAGACCAAAGGGATGCTCGACGTTGATAAGCGATTGACGTTCCTTTACGGTAACGGGGTCGTCCAGATCGGAGAGTTCGTCGTCCAAGGGCAAGTCGGAGGATAGCGGGACGATACCATCACGGGCTGTCCGCCCGCGCGACGGACCTGCCTCTTCGTCCTCGTCGTCCCCGTCCTCGTCTTCCTCGGCTCCTGGGGCAAAGGTTAGCAGCTGCACATGTCATGTCGCGGCAGGAGCTCACCTGAGAATGTAGCAGGGTCGGCGCGCGTACCCCGACGACCCCCTATCGAGCTTGCGACACTTGCGCTACGAACGTTTGTCCGACGAGGATCGGTAGTGTAGGAGGTTTGGCGCGCGAACCGTGGTGCAGTGCTCGTTCGTCGCTGGTACGTCGGCGAGACTGGACGCAGCTGAGGCGACGATGGAGGAAAATAGGACGAGCCCTAAGACGAGTTAGCATGCTATCATTTAGACGTTCGTGGCACTTACCTGCAGATGGTGCTGGGGTGTTTGCACCGGGTCAGTAAACGACGCAGGTTGGCCAGGACGGGGAAGCGGCGTGCGCATGGCAGAGGTGGGCATCGACGACGAAGGCGTCTCGAAGACGTCACTTCCGTCGGTGGAGAGAGGACCCGCCATTGTCGTAGTCGGGGTTGTGGTCGTTGCTCTCAACAGCCCCTAACTCGCCACTTTGGGATCCACAGCCACAATATCACAGCCACATATCAGGGCACAAGATAAGATTAACACTACAAATACAATACTTCATTTCAGGTTCCCATACTCGTACACTTCTCAAGCCGTTATTCAGTACACTGCCGGATTGCCTCCACCACCTACAGATACCGGCATTACGCTGGGGAGAGTGAGATCGGGGTGCATCGGACGCTGCGTGCACTTACCCAGCGATTGGTTTACACACAAACGGACACTTCCGCGAGTGCTTCACGGTACGCTGAGTTCGCGACGGCATTCCGGCTGTCTCGAGCGCTATGTATTAGAATACGACAGACTGCATGAATGAGCTACAGTTTCTGTGCTGGACCTGGTCGAGCTCACATTCAGTTAGATGTGAATTAGAGGAGGGGGGGCACTGACAATATCTCGCCTCCAAGGCAACTTCTTTGTACCCCCTCTGTGCTCTTCGGTCTTCCAACTTTGGTCTCTGTGATCGCAGCATTCCACCCATCGCGTACATCCCCCTATACGCATTACGTCGCTCGTTCTCGTCGACGAGGCAATGCAGCGTCCTCGCATACACCGCCTCCCAACCCACGGTGCAGCAACCGTTCCGCGCTGATACCAAGGCGCAAGCCCACCAATCTTCCTATTCGATCCCATTGCTCGCCGTCTTCTGTTGACATACCCGAGGACAACCAGCCCCTAAGGCACCCATGACACCTCGAACGCGCTCCCTGGCGCCACACCCCTATCTGCCCATTGCAACTTAGTTTGCCCACGTGAAGTACTCGCCTAAAAAGCTATTAAACTCTGAGCTACTATGCTGTTTTAGTATCAAGGATGGGCAGCCGCTCTGTTCCGAAGTCTAGAATTTCTCGAGGGGGATCCACCGATCACTGGGTTAGACAATGTGCACAATGACACACGTGTCCGACGGCGAGAGATTCCAGCTCACCCAGATGTGAATTGCGCAAAATGAACTCACCGTATTTCACAGTACTCGACCACGCAGAACTGACGGGTAAAATTCAGCCAGGCCCGGGCCAGGCATGTATTAGCGCCGCATTTATTCAGGGCCAAAACAAACGGATCACCACTAGAAAAGGCAGCTTGCTCTGCGGTTCAAGGAAGAGCGGCTTGGTTGATTTATTTTCGCGCTCCGAGGATGTGCCTCGGAGATGCAAACGACTTGCAATTCACGCCGCACCGGATAGCATATACGATCTCCCGTTCAAAGCGCCAGCCCTCAGGCGTGAGGAATATCGGTTCATCCCAAGCCGCAGCAACCTTCCAAGCAATCCAAGTCACCCAAAAAAGTATCATCGATATGTCGCAGTGACAAACTGTATGGCATACACCCTAAAATATTTACAAGCACTGATAATAGTATGGCGGGGAAACTGCAGTGCACGTGTAGGGGCTCACGCACGTCGTCGGACCAGAGTATCCAGTTCCGCCGCACTGGCCATACTACAAAGCACACATGACATCAGCTCATCACATTCCCAGGATAAACTAATACCGAAAGTAAAACTTACGTGAGTGGCAGCAGGACCAGCGGAGGTCGTCGTCGTCGTCGCAACGGTGGTCGGCTTGGTCGTAGTACCTGGCTTGGTCGTAGTAGTTGGTTTGGTCGTAGTCGTAGGACCAACGCTGATCGTGGTGGACCCAGAACCAGAACCAGAACCGATAGCGGTGGTGATCGGCCCAGACTCGATGTAGACGCCGCTGACATACCAGTCCTCGATGCCGGCTTGGTTCACAATGCGAAGAACACCGACGTGGAAGTCGGCCGAGTTCTGGAAAGCAAGACAGAATAATTAGTAAATATGAGTTGTACGTGAGTAGGAAGTCAAACTCACAGTAGATGTGCTAGCAGCCATGTTCTGAACGACTTTGGTAAGTGGGGAGCCACCAGTCGAAGCCCACAGGCCGACAGTTCCGGCGCTAAAGTTGATATCATAGGCAAAGTTGAACCTATAACCAACCAAATCTCGGTAAATAAATACATGCAACGGATAAGCGTTTGCTTACCAGGTATCGGCTGTAAACGGCGTCTGCCACTTGCTCACGCCTCCGACACACCAATGCAGATCGGTGTCCCCATTAATGCCATATTTCAGCTTTGGACATCATTAAAAAAGGTCAGTCACACGCCGATGAAAAAAATGGATGGACTAACTTCGGTAAAGTGACTCTCAAAGAACATAACTTGATGTTCGAGAGCCGAATTCGGCGCATTTGTGTTTGAACGCTTGACCGAAAAGTGGTAGAAACTGAGAGCAGATCACGTGATTAGTCGAAATATTGGGACAAGGAAACCCGACTAACAGATTTCCAGTCCCGAGGTTTGCGCTCGTCTGAGGGATAAGTTCAATGCGCTCCCTGTGCCATCATGAGTATAGAAATGCAACAAATTGCACCGAGCTGCTTACATATTGGAGTTCCATGTCGCAGTCGGAGAAATAGACATCTTCAACCCCTTGCTTTCGCGGGCTGTACAAAGTTAATCGCATCAAACAAACGGGCGGAACAAGCAATCGGGCTCACTGATGGCAGGGTTCTTGTAGTTCGGAGACAGCGCGAGGTAATCACTTGGCGGGCCGCTGCCGTGAATATAATACTGATAAGTCCCAACCTGGTTCGCCCAGCTCCACTTGTTGAAATCATCAGGGGTATTGAAAGGGTCGAAAGAGCCATCCCAGACAACGCTTCCAGCCTGAACAAGCGCAGCGCCAACCAGCGAAAGAGCGACCGAGAGCTTCATGTCGACAAAAAGGAGCGAGTTGGATCCATACGTCGAATCCCGACGCGCTTTTATAATACGCAACTCGGAGATAATGGACGGTTGTCGCAACAGCAGCGGAGAGATAGTAGAGCTAGGTATATCCTCGGTAGTGCAAGAACAAGTCAGGCGGTATCGTATTTAGGCGATGACGATTTGCCGAGAGTGTAACGGCGAGTTGTCGGCCGCAGGTAGCATGCGAGAAGCATGTCGTTGGGTCGATTGTAATTCCGCAGGCGCGCTCGTTAGTAGCATAATCGAGTATTACATTACATTTTGAGGTTGCAGCAGGGGAGACTCGCGAGGGTATATTGGTGTCATGTGAGAGCGGCTTCCGAGAGGCGGTGTGGGGTGACGTTGTGCCGGGGTTAGCCGCCTGGCGCTTCCCGACCTCTATTTCTCCCGACCACATATCTGGCTCCTTCTCGGACCTGGTAACTACGCACACATGAAGCTGATATCATTATATAATATGCAATTGCTCTCGTGATCCCATCCGACATTGAAACTGGTTCACACCTCGGACTTGATGGCGTTCAGCAGGTGGGTACGCCCACACCCCTCGCTCTCCAATAGACTTCGCTGAGCTCAGTACGATACTATGATCTGACCTAGTACCATGTCCAACCACTGCTTATTACAATTGTCTATTTCTGTCTCTGGAGAGCCCGAGAGTCTCCTGCCGTTCACTCCACCCTTTGCCACATCCCGTCACCATCCTCGTTCTCAAGATCTACATTCGTGCTTTCCGTACTTCGGAGGCTTATATCCTATCAATTTCGCTCAAAATCGCCAGTTCCAAACCTTTCAAACCTTTTTGGACGTGAATCCTAGGCTTTCAAACTGGACGCCTTTGCATGCTACGCCATTCCTTAACGCTGATCCTCAATGTTACCAGACTGGTGCCAAGCTCAATGGGACGAATCCCGACCCATTCTTACTATACTCGGAGCTTTTATCTCTCCTATGACATCTCACTCGCTTGGTCTGCTAGGTCCAAGTGCCTCCCCTCTTGGCCCGGAGCTTAGATCCCCAAAAGGACAGCTTACAAAATTTCCTCCGTTGAATGGATGGATTGCATCGGCAAAAATGTAAATGTGGGTGAGGACTATTTGTTGAGAGTAGAAGACGCAGCCACCTGTCGCCCGCCGCACGACCCTTGGGGGCCGACCTGCTGCGGATCCACTGCATACAAAGCATTAGTTGCGACCAAACGGGAAAGGTTTTATGCTGCAATAGCTTGCGCCGCAGTAGGAAGCGGCTAATCCACAAGTATGTGTGGGATCAACCTCACGCGTACCAACGTATTGTTACAGTAAGCTGCTGATATTTCAACCGGCCCCTGTTCTTCCAATGCGGCGTCCACGGGTTCGAAACCAATCAGGAATGGAAACGGTCACGATTTCCGAAGATATTCAGTGGTTCTTATTACTTCCGCGACACGCAACGAGAGTGGGGATCAAAACTTGATTCCGAAATATGTTCGAAAACTACAAGACGGTACGAAACAAAAGTACAAGCTAACCAACAAGCGGTCGCAGTTATATGAGAACAAAACAGCGAGCAGAACAAGTGTAATCTTCCCGAAACAGAAATAGAAATCGAACGAGCGAATTATTCCCCCTAATATTTAGATCCTCGGGGCTCTAACCTCTTTGACGTTATGCGTATCTAATGGGCACATAGTCTTCCGTTTACACGTCTACACACATCTCAACCCGACTTTCGTTGACGCTTCATCCAGCTCAATTAGATAATATTTTGGCAAAGCCAGATGCTCGGAGCCGTCTCTCGTGCCACCGGACTCATCGCCATAGCCTCCACCCGCATACACCCGCTCGGTCCCGTCAGCATCAGGCCCTCTCTGGCGAGGACAGGATTATATCCAGAGCTAGTGCCGTCCAGGTTAATTACGCTCGGCCTAATGATAGAACGACAATCCAAGTAAGGGAACCCACGTACAGGATGTTAGGAAATGGCTCCTGCTTGAACTCGAGCCCGGGGTTGACATTGATGGTAGCATAGAACAAGGGGCCGGTACGTATGAGGGCCGGCCGTCTCGGATTACCAGGCTCCGCGCAGAATCTACTGACTGACCTCACAGCTGAGGAACCCCTCAGCCAGGTAAGTCGGACTGTTCCCAAGGAAAGAGGGAAATAGCTGCGACCGGCATGCGGAGATAGGCCTAACCCATCCGGGGGCTCGTGTACGAGCATGACATGGCAAGTCGAATTCACATGTTTTGTAAAGAAATCGGAAGCAAGTATTTACATACGCCCTTGCACCTACGTACATGTCACATTGCAAAACTAAGGGTTTTTTCAGGAATTTCCTCGTAACGTTCCAAAAGCCGAACAAGGGCGACATCCTCTTGTGGATTCTCCGGGTAGTTCTGAGCTGCCTTGAATATAACGTTAAGCGCGTCATCGTGTAGCTGGGTGTGGTAAGCGAAAGCTTTGCTCCACCGTAGTGTATCCACTGTGGCATCCGGAGTGCAGATGGTGAAGACCCACCACGGGCCTGCGAATGCAATGCCAACATAGGAGCGGCTCGGGTAGGCACTAAAAAAAATAGACTGCTTGGTAGCAATATCCGCCTTGCCAAACTCCATGTAGGTGGCTGCATAGTCCTCTAGTAGGCGCTTGGATTCAGGTGTGAATAGTTCGGAGCGGGATGGGGGTCGTTTCGCCTCGACAATGATGGGAACGTAAACAACTTCGAAAAGAGGCACCTTGACGCCAAAGATCTCGCAAGATTGTGACTTGTTCTTCAGATAGGCGACGGCAAAATCCGCGATACGACTTTGGTCTATGCCGGTACGAATGGGGATAGTCCTGTTACTTGGCGGTGTATCTGGCTCTGTATGTACGCGAGGAGGCGTAGCCGGGACTAGAGGGCGTGGCTCCAGCTGCGTGGCTGGACGTGGTGACGGAGAAGCGTTGCGCGCACGAGGTTGGCGGCGACTTTGGCGAGTAGCTGGCTGCAAAGAGACTGAGACACGATAACCCTTGTAAGAGCCACTACGATCAGCGACGTCTTCATTAAAGGGGGGCTCCTTGTAACCAAGACCTTCATTATCGATATTCTCGTCTCTGTTCACCGTAGTATTAATTGCTAGCGCCGCGTTTATCCCAACGGCCTGAAACTCGGATGTCGTCCACAAATCATTGTCCGAGAAGTTGCTTTTTGCTGTCAAAATATGGTTGTACGCGAAGTTGAACGGCTTTTCAATCCGGTGCCTGTTGGTTTCGTGCTGGAGCCCAAAGCAAAGGGGGGGTATCATGTGTGGCTCGGGGAGCTGGGCCATCGCTTTGAGAGATTTAGTACATCAACTGGGGAATTGATAATGTGGAGAGTACCTCAGACTCAACTATGTTAGCTTGACAGGAGAGGATGATGGATGGCAAGGTGCGCGCCCGCTCGGCACGCTGGAGGTTATGGGGAGGAGATGTCCAGGGGCATGTGCACGCAGTCCGATTATCAGGCTTCAAGCGCCAGAGCTGTGCTGTGGCCACTGAGTCGATTGAGCAACACGTGTGAACCTAGTGGCAATTGTATCTGAGCTTTTATGGAAAGCAGAGCCTGGTTTTTGGGGATGTCGACCAAGTTGTCAATGTTCCGTTGATTGCCATCACAGCCACAAATAACGCCAAACATGTTGGTTGCCTCCTAGCTTCTGCCACGACAGCCCATAAAGCCACTCACGAACCTGCACTTTGTCTTACCCCGACTTACGAATGGCGAAACATTACTGGGGCTACTTCTTCCCCAGGGCAGAACTCACCGACGTGTTCCTCGATGCTGGAGGAACCTTTGGCAAACTGCACAAAAACTCTATGACGGTCACTCACCTGGCTCGACAATCTATTTTCGATTATCTCATGCCAGGCCGCGTACGCGTCTACTTTGACGCGGCACAAATCGACGACCAGGTCATTACTGGTGTCTCCTTCCTAATTGGCCCAGACAACGCCGAGTTCGAGGACATCCCCAAGGACTTGCTAAAACGCTGCCGCGAAATGTTTGCAGACGACCCAGACAAATTTGTCCGTTACACGGCGAACCCTGAATGGCGACACGCCCGGGTGTTTGAGTGGTGGCAGGATGGCGAGCTGAAAGGTCTGGTACAGAACCTACATTTCATGGAGTACGTGTTCCTTTCTCCCTCCTACCCCACTGTTGTATCTTTGTATTTGTACTGACAAGGCGCTGTAGATCAGATACTGAAACTATATAAAAAAAGTATCAAATGTCCATTTCCTAATGCCCGCTGTCGTTGCTATGTCTATCGCGAAAATCATTGTTCTATTCGTTCCACCTGCGTGTGCATGTAATTGGAAATTATTTTTTGCACAGTCGCTGATCGTAGTTGAGAACCTTCGTCCAGATTAGCACTTGAGGATATTAGGTGAACCTTGTATTGGTACGTCGCATACGGAGGGCAGCGATCCAGATCTTTTAAGCTTCGGTTGAGGCGCGAATACATCGAGGCGGGATGGTGGCCGTTTCGCTTCGACAATGATAAGAACATAAAATCTCGAAACGAAGGGCATGAGCACCAAAGATTTCGGAGAATTCTGGCTTGTTCTTCAGATAAGCGACGGCGAAATCGGCCATAGGGCTTTGGTCTATGCCTGGGCGGATTGGGATAGCCTTATTGGTTGGTGGCGTGTCCGGTCCAGCATCTGCGCTTAGGGGTGTAGCTAGGACTGGAGGGCGCGATGCTGGTGGCAGAGTTAAACGAGGCGAGGGAGAAATGTCGCAGGCACGGGGCTCGTGGCGACTTTCGCGAGTAGTTTGGCGCAAAGCCACGAGGCCATGGGGGGCTCGTATGTACCGGCCTGATCAAAGGTGTCTTCGCCAAAGGAGGGTTCTTAATAGTCAAGATACTCGTTGTTACGATCCCGGCCTTGGTTGATTGTAGTAGTATTCGTTAGTCCCGCGTTGATCCCAACGGCTTGAAACTCCGAGGACGTCCATCATGCGAGGCTCAGGGACCTGGGATATGACTTTAAGCGGTTTAGTGGATAAGCGGGATACTTGATGATGTGTTAAATACCTCAGGCTGGACGATGGAGTTACGAGGGAAGAATCGCAAGAGATACGCTCCGCTTGATACGCCAGAGATCTCGGGGAGCTCGGAGCATACACCTAGGATTTGATACATAGCCCGCAGCACCGTGGATGTGCTATGACCACCAGGTCGACTAGATGCGTGAAAAATGTATGCTGGTGGAAATTGAACCCGATTTTTTATGGAAGGCTGGCTTGATTTCTTGGCGGACCAATTATACTGTGGAAGTTCAACCATCAATCTGTTCCGTTGTTTGGTCAACTGCCCCAAAGAAGACCAAACATGTTGGCCGCCTCTCAATTTCTGCTGCGACAGTCATAAAAGCCACCTGCGGGAATGCCCCTTCCCTTGCTTCTACTTTGCAATGGCAAAACACTATTGGGGCTATTTCTTCCCTAGGGAAGAAATCGTCGACGTATTCCTTGACGCTGGGGGCACTCTCCAGGATCTGCACCGAAACTCTATGACACTCACTCACCTGGCCCGACGATCCATTTTCGATTACCTTATGCCAGGCCGTATACGCGTCTACTTTGACGCAGCGCAAATCGGCGATCAGGTCGTTACTGGTGTCTCCTTCCTAATTGGTCGAGACAATGCCGAGTTCGAGGACATCCCCAAGGACTTGCTAAAACGCTGCCGCGAAATGTTCGCAGATGACCCGGACAAGTTTGTTCGTTACACGGCGAATCCTGAATGGCGGGATGCTCGAGTGTTCGAGTGGTGGCAGGATGGCGAGATGAAAGGTTTGGTCCAGAACCTACATTTCATGGAGTATGTGATCCTTTTCCCCTTGTCCCACCGTTGCGTCTTTCATCCATACTAACGGGTTTTGTAGGTCAAATCTTAAAAGCTTATAAAAGTGGCGAGTGTCTGCTTCCTGACCCTAGCTGCCATTGCCTTTCCTGTTGCGGAAACCATTGTTCTATTCGTTCCGCCTGTATGTGTATGTGATTGGAAATCATAGTTTACTCGGTATAACTTGTCAATCGTAGTTGAGACTTTGTCTAGCTCAGTTCCTAAATACATTGGATGAAACTTACCCTAGTATGTCCCGTACGGAAGGAGGCAATCCACAGTATTCTGCTCCACTTTAGCCGAATTTTACCGCAAGAGAAAAGAACCTGAAAAGTCTAAGCGAGGGCGGACGAACCTTGCATAAGTTTCAGTCAGCGCTTGGCTTTGTCCTAAGGATAATAATTAATGTACTCGTCGGAGGTGCAGAATGATGGGAAAAGTAGACCATGAAGGACAAAAAGGGCCTTGTTCCAGGTGTTTCAAGCACATGGATAAATGTCTATCCGGAAGAACCTTTCAGGCAGCAGGACCGAGCCCTTTGCGAGGGGGTCAGAACGAGAGAAAGCGTCGGGTAAATGCCGAATTAGACTCGAGCTCGCCCCTTACTGCTTCGGGGCTTGTTTGGCACTCCCATGGGCCTTCAGTCCGCGGCTGCCTTCTTGGAATATTCCTTTTCTTTTATGAAATATATTTGATCATGCACTTTACACCCGTCGGTTCGCTTAGATACACCTCCAGCTAGACGGTAGTAATATATAGCCGTCTTTCTTCTTGCCTCTTGACCACACTTGGTGCTCTCCCCGTTTACACCTGCTTTGTTACGCCTCGCCTGTTGTCTTCTCTTTGCCTCTCCCCCATACTTTCCGGCCGCGCGGTTTAACCTAGCGCATTATAAATATCAAAAAAGACACGGACATGTGATTCGAGGGCAAACGTGCTCAACCCCTAAAAACATTGTATTAGTGAGCGCATACACGATTAACCTTGATATAACCTCCAGAGTCTAGTTGCATGTAGCTCGATTACAGGCGTACAATCATCACCGCTAGTTAAATTTGAAACCTAGCGAGCATTCGGTGTGTACCACGGCCAAAAGTCCGCCCAGTGGGACCTACTAGGCCGAAACCATCTATACTACATTCACGCAATGTTCAACGTGTCTAATACAACGGACACGACGAGGTACTGGGCAGAAACAGAGTGACACAGCAGGGCGACATGTAATCCGAACTTACTGTAAGCGACTCGGCCGGCTATCAAGAAGTTGAGAACAGCCCTCGCGCCTCCCTGATTACGTTTCGTGCATCGGGGCTGCATAGACTGACTGCGATGACGTGAATCGATTATCGGCCAATTATTCGGGGATTGATGCCTGGTTTTCGTCATGAAGAGCTATTCAAGGAAAGCCCGTGTGCAACTGTATAGACCACGAGGTTGATACCCAAATGGGTACACATGCGTGGTTCTAAATTTACAAATGGTCAATAAGAGTTGGTATGCTTGAATTGTATGAGAATAGACGTCATGTCAGACATATGGCAGGACAAAGGGATGGGGAGGACGTGCAAGCGCGCTCCCAACACATAAAAACACGTTTACGATCCAGCAGGTTCCAGGACGAGCGGCGGCGAACTGAAAGAAATATATATGCCTCGCTGCATACACGGTTGAAACTGCAGCATGGGCGGGGCGGTCGGGCAGGCGGTGTAAAAGATAAAGTCACGGGTTGACCCAGTCAACTTGGACCAGTCCCTCCATGCCTGAGACGGCACTATATGCGTCTCAGCTGACGAGAAATATTAATGAGTTGATTTATGCCCACCTCTTCATTGCCTGGCGCCGACGTCGCCATGCCGATTAATCGGTCCCTAGGCTGCAGACGTCAATTTGTCGGTAGGCAAGGACCAAGCGGGGTGAAAGACGGTGCCGCAGCCTGAAAGGGCTCGACCGGGGCTATGCCAGAACTCTCACAAGGTTATCTCGACGAGATCCACGGCGGGTGATGCGGGCGTGGACGGCCAGGGGTGGTCTAATTTATGCCGAATTTGGCGTCTATCTGGATGTATTGTTCTCGTGATTCAGCCTACATTTTGTAGTGAGAGTCCGAAGTCGGACTGGGAAGTGGAAATGTTGCATGCGTTGCCCAGCAATGTGTTCTGCCGTGAAACGTGATGCCAACCGGTAGCGATGCAAACAAAAGCCGAGGGGCGTTGCGAAAGTCGAGAGCAAGCGACAGGGGGTTAATATGGCGGGTGTAGGAGTGTTCTGAAGCAAGAAGACAAGCACATGGATGGGGCAGGGACAGAGGGAGGAGCGTGAAAGGGGAAATTATAAATTTCGGGTGGCGGCGTGTGTTGTTTGGCGAGTGGGAGTTGGTCGCCTGGACTTGTCCGCCATCGGAGAGCTCGATGCCTCACGCGGAGGATGAACATTTCTGACTTTTCCCTGCCCGACGACCGCCCTCTACTTGCCGATTTCGCCCACAGCGGCCGCCCGCACCACCCCCGACACCACTGCCCCCTCCTCGCCCACCCCCCGATGCCGCGCCAGCTCCACTCGAGCCCGCGCCCGACGCCCACCGTCCCCTACCCCCGCGTGGACCAGCCGCTCGTCACCGCCCCACCGCGCCTGGTCCCGCTCGAGCTTGCCCAAGCCGAGGTGCACGACCAGCAACAACAGGAATCCCAGCAGGGTTCCAGCCGTGACGTCGATCCCGTACGTCGCACCCGCCGGCGACGAGCCCAGAAGCTCGAGGAGCGCCAGTCGTGTGAGTGTCTTGTCGCGTGGAGCGTTGGGCGTATCGGCTGACGTCGTCTAGATCCCACGTGCGGTGACGTCGGCAACGACATTCTCTCTTGCTACCCCACCGGCAACACTACGGTCGTCCAGGGCGGATGGACTCGCTACGTCTGTGAGTTTGCCTTGCTCTCAATGCTAGCAGCAGCTCACTCTGCCCAGGGAACTACCGCTACCCAGAGTACATCGGCTACGTCAACCTCGACATCTACCTCTTCCACGCCGACTCGGGCATCACGGCCACCAGCTGGCTCAACGTCCCCAACACTGCTGGGTGGGTGGGTGTCAGCGTCAACGATGGGTTCTGGGGCACCCGCGGCGTTTCGGGATGGCGTGACGGCCAGAACCAAACAATGCCCTTTTACTTTGTTGCCGTTTCGGCCGGTGCGTCGCTCCAAGGCGGCGAGCCCCGCCAGTCGACGTTTACCGCCATCCAGACCCGCATGCCCGATTCCTACTTTCAGTCGATTGCCTCGGTCTCGTCAACCGCCTCGGCCAACTCGTTCTCCTCACTCGCCGCACAGAGTTCCCGATCAGTCGAAAGCACCCGATCCGTCCTGTCCCTGACACCCTCGCTCTCTGGGTCGTACGCTTCCAGTCCCACAGGCGGGGCGAGCAATGGGAACGGCTCGCTGCAGAACGGCGCTGGCAACTCGCCTTTTCCCAAATGGGCGATCGCCCTGCTCGTCATCCTTGGCACCCTCGCACTCGCCGCACTGCTCCTCCTCGCCTGGGTCGCCGCCCGCCAGGTCCGCACACGAAAGCGCAAATCGTTCAACCGTCGAAGCACAGGCTCGTCAACACCCATCATGGCCCCCACCACCGCACCCGCCCCCGGACCCGACTCGGCCAGCCCGGTCGAAAATCCAGGCGGGGAACCTGCCTCGCTCATCGGCCACCCCGTCTCCCTCCGGCGCGGCGGCGCAGGCGGCGGGTCGATGATTGGCGCAGGCGGCGTACACGCTGGCACCGACGGCGCGTCCACACGATCAGCCGAGACCGGCCCGATCTCAGGTCAGGATGCGGCCATCATGGCCAAGGCGTTTCGCGAGATGATGCGCAAGCCTGATTTCGCGACGCGGCCGGAAGAAGAAGGCGAGAGTCCCGAGGAGCGAAATGCGCGAGAACAGGCCGAGATGATGAAGGAGCAGCTTGCCGAAGAAGGGCGGGATATTCAGAGTGTGCGGAGCGAGCGGGGCGTGCGTGTGTATACCAACGAGGACGGCGCCAGTCTCGAGGACGGGGCTGGCTGGAGCGTCGGCCATGGGAGCGGGACGCCTCGACCGGGCACGCCCCGCCGGTCGTGATCCGTAGTTTCGACTTTTTTCTTTCTTTCTTTCTAATTGGGTTGACTTATTCGCGCGAGTTGTTTTTACCCCCTCTTCTTGTTCATCTCTGTGCTAGTCGGGACATTCTCCTCTCCTACTTTTCCAACGCTCACTCGTCTCCACGCTCGTTTTACCCTATGCCGCTCTTTCACCCATACCGCCCGCCGCCCAAGTATAGAAGCAATCAAGCTACTTTGCCCGGGGCGTCAACTGTGCGTGCTTTTCATACATCATCATGTCCACATCCACGTTCTCCCCCTCTCTCCTTCCCACCCGAGTCATTCTTTTAGATTATTTTTGCGGTCCCCCCTTTTTGACTGTGGATTAATGATGAGCGTGAAAAATTGCAGTTTGCTTGTGTATGATTCCCCGGATTCCGATCGGCGTGGGCGTATGGGTTTGTTACGATGTTGCGCATGAGGTCATGAGCGGGCTGGGGGCCGGGTATGGTTATGCCTCAAGTATACTGTATGTTATTTCTCCGTCTTCTTTCGAACTTTTTTTTCCTATCCTCTATCGTAATAGCTGTTTTTTTCTTTTTCATAATTATCGACATGACTGTTTCGCATAGACATTTTCTCGAACAACTGTATAATGGACTGGATATGAGAGAAGCTATGTATCGGCTTCCGGCTGCCAAGACCCGGCGGTTGCGAGGGCGTCCCTTGATTTGATATGATGGCGTTCTGGACCTGAAAGGGATCACACAAGCGAAAAAAGGACCGGTGTTCGTCAAGTGATACAATGAAGAAATGTATTGAACAAGTTGTTGTGTGCATATAAAGGGCTGTCCATATGGTCCGAACACCACCCGAACAATCCAACACACGATGCTCTGGGGCCCTCCACTATCCGTCACGCGAACCTGCGTGGGGTACGCAAAGTCCAGCCTCCTCGTGGATGTGGCATGACGAAGCAGCGGCTGCGCGTGGAGAGGGTCCGGTGTCGGCGCCGCGGGTTGGTTTGCCGGGGCGGTTTTTGGATTAGACGCGAGTCTATTTTTTCGATTTGAATTCCGGGGATTTTTTTCTGGTGCAGCCACAATAAATCGGTGGCTTGGTGGAGCTCGGTGGCCATGTGGTGTCGGGATGGTTGTGCTGCCGGATGGTTGTCATGCGGGATGGCTCCGATGTGTGCGCGATTCGTTCGGAGGCGGGCTGTGAGCGGGAGTTGGTATGTACTCCGTCTTTTTTGTTCGGGGCTCAACCAAGTTGTCCTAGTAACGCCCGGGGACCAAGTTTTTACTACTTCTTAGATGTACTAGATCGATAACCTGCACGGCGCGATTTATTTATACTACACGGCTCTCGTTGTACCCCGGTGACACGTCTGACCGGACTGCGATGGTTACCTGTTCGTAGCCCGATGTCGGACTAGCACTGGGGAAAACATTTGTCCTAGAGTTTGATCGACGATTTGTCGCGTGGCTTTCATTCAGCGACACGTTCTTTGTCTATTTTGAGCACATCGGGGAGTGTAGGGAGACAAAGGCCGCTGCGGGGGCACTCCACATTTTTTGACGCTTTGTGTCAAAATATAATTGTATTTGTGGCTCCCGGGTTTGGGCTCGGATAACTAATCCTGCAGAATAGAGTGCCTATATGCGCGGAGGTGAACGTATGCCCACCCAAGCTGCCCTCGCTGACTCACAAGATCCCCGAAGTAATGAGTCTTTCCGCAGCATTGGCCTGTGCAGCCGCATTTGTCGCACCAGCGCCCACGAAGACGGTCAAATGAACCGTTTGCACTAGGTCGGTGGATGAGTTATTGCCAGTCGTGTTCAAGAGTCGGCACTCACCGATGGGTATGGTTGTCCAGGTTCTCGTCGAGACCTTTCGGCGGGAGTCCCATGTAAGCTGGAGCTGTAATTGCGCTACCCAGCTATTCAGTTGGTCGATGTAGGGTGTGTTGTCGTCAATCGTGACTTGGGTCTGC
The DNA here is from genome assembly GCA_019677335.1 of Ceratobasidium sp. UAMH 11750. Lineage (NCBI taxonomy): Eukaryota > Fungi > Basidiomycota > Agaricomycetes > Cantharellales > Ceratobasidiaceae > Ceratobasidium > Ceratobasidium sp. UAMH 11750. Next base: position 52,456 of record WSLM01000002.1, on the reverse strand, counting down.
TGGGTGATCCTTCTCACTTCCTAGAGGTGAAACGGGTATTATGGATTCTAAGCCTGGGAATGCGCAAAACTCACTAGTTTCAAGGTAAGAGTCTAGCAATTTGGTAGTGCTCTGGTCAGCCTGTTGCGTTAATACTACCTGATCTCACCTCCTAAGATGCGAAGGTAAGGTGAATATATATATGCAAGGCAGCATATCGTACGTACAATCTAGCACCAAACAAGATCAGAAATATGGGGTGATTGGCCAGGCTGACATTGCTTGCCTGTTTCAAGACCTCGTACGCAGACGGCCGTTGTTCAGGATCCCCCATCCAACAGGCTTCGATCACTGGCCACAGGTGTAATACCCCAGTCGACGCATCTTGCTCGTCTTGACGTCCAGGCTTAGTCCCAGCTTTGATCCGCTTCACAACTTCAATATCATGTTTACAGTCCGAATATGGCAATTGACCGGATAAAATCTTTAGAATGTGTAATACTATCAGGCCAGTGTACATGCACGCCAAAAAAGTCGCTTACCTCAAATAGAGTGCATCCCAACGCCCATATATCGGAGCTCAAGGTAAGAACCAAAGCGTTTTCGTTGTCCAAGACTTCAGGGCTCATCCAGCGGCAGAGTCCATCAAACGAGACAGTTGGGACCAGCGTTGCAAACTCTTGAGCGAGCATGGCGAGCCCAAAATCGCCTAGTTTTACCACGTTTCCGTCGCCGATGTAGACCTTGTCCTGAGGGTCGCTGTGTGAGGTGAGTGGATTTGGTAGGGGAAGAACTTACTGCGTTGAGTCCCCCGTGGATGACTGGCGGATCGAGCTCGTGGAGGTGTCTGAGTCCGGTGACCGCGCTGTGGATCTTAAGGTTCCGGGGTTCAGGTGACGGCTAGGAGGATTAAAAATGAGAAATAAAACCTACCACATCATAAGCCCCTATATCTGTCAGCCACCGACGCTGTAATGACCATACGGTGTAGGTGGAGTCATGCGATGATCCAGAGACACTTACATCGCGCGCTGTCCCATGGATGCAATACTCTTCTATCAAGTTCAAGCCTTCGCCGTCTGCAAATCTCAAGACTTTGACCACATTTCTGTGTCTGACCGAGGACCACCGATCCACTTGACTCTTGTAGTCCTGCCGATATCAAACTATTAGCCTAGAGAGATCCATGCCTCGAAACGATACGCTCACCTCGATGAACCCCCTCCACAACACGTCCTTCGTATTCTAACCGTGAGAGTCAGTTGAGTTCTGAAGTTTTACCCATACGTATCGCATCAATGACCTGGTTTTGGGGGCTACGACGATACGACATCATCAACTCGGGAGATATCCTAATCGATTTGGAAACAATCTAGATCGTACGGTCAGAGAATTACACCCATGTCTTCAGCGCAAAAAGATTTGAACTTTTTGAGTCGGGTGATAAGCTATTGTGGGCGGTTGCCCAGGTCCTGCCGTCTCCAAACTGGCCTCGGTCCTAAATTCATACGTCGGTTCCGGTGCAAGATAACTCTGGGCCATTCGTCGTGACCTTCCTAGTAGCCAAACGTCCGCTGCGGCGCCGCGAGCCAGGAATATATAGTTTGGGTCTGGGTTGTGTTCGGCGAATCGGTCGAGCCCGGGTGGGTCGTCTAGTTGGGACGAGGATGATGCTTCGGGGTTCATTATCTGGTCGTGTTGGAGGACGGTTCCTTTATTTCTCGGTTGGACGGCAGGGGCGTTGAAGGAGTCGTGTATAAAAGGGTTAGGTGGTTACCGACCTCAGATCTTGGGCCGCGTCAAGATCTGATCGATTGAAGAGCTGTTCTCGATCTGGAAGTTGTGTCTTGCTTAGTTTCCATTACCTCTCTGGGCAAGGTTTTATCTTCATTAGGTGTTGTATTGGTGTGCATATATTCGATTTCGAGAAACCTCGGACTAATATTCAAGGTTGATGGAGCTGCATTGTAGGAGCCAACCATGGAGGTAAAGTTGACGACATCCATCACATTGCATGCGACTGGGCACCTTCCAAACTGGACACGCGGGTGCTCCAGCCGGCTAGCCAGGTCACCTACGTTAACACCCAGAACCAAGTTTTAGCTAAAGTAGGCGCCATAGACCCTCCAGGAACGTGACAGAGATCACGTGACAGGGTCTAGGCTGACGACCAAATCGCTCGCAGCACGTCCGCAAGGCGACTTTTTGTAATATGACTTTGGTAGAAGTATAGTAAATACAGCTCTAAACACTCCCACCAGAAAATATTTATAGTTCCCGTATGCAGTTGTTGAGAACACCTCGGATTAGTGGTTTCAGTGGCTGTGAGTGCAACCCTGAGATAGTGACAGGGTGTCACACGCTACCAACACCGAGACGGGTTTGTAGTTGTCCTGGCAGCAGCCAGGTGGTCGCTCTAGGCAGGATTTTTGGTTTTATGGTTTTTCACATAGTGAACAGTGTCTGAAAAGAGTCAACCAACGGTTTTCTTGCTGGCAGGGTGAGACATCCTGTCACTATCTCAGGGTTGCACTCACAGCCACTGAAACCACTAATCCGAGGTGTTCTCAACAACTGCATACGGGAACTATAAATATTTTCTGGTGGGAGTGTTTAGAGCTGTATTTACTATACTTCTACCAAAGTCATATTACAAAAAGTCGCCTTGCGGACGTGCTGCGAGCGATTTGGTCGTCAGCCTAGACCCTGTCACGTGATCTCTGTCACGTTCCTGGAGGGTCTATGGCGCCTACTTTACTTCTCAGATCTACTAGATTGAGGACAATGCGTACGGCGCGATTTATTTATACCACACGGCTCTTGTTTGTACCCCGGTGGCACATCTAACCGGACTGCAACGGATACCCGCTCGCAGTCCGATGCCGGACTAATGAGAGACATGATTGACCTAGAGTTTGATCAACGGTCCATCGCGTGGCTTTCATTCAACCACACGTTCTTTTTACCCATTTTAGGCACATTGGGGAGGTAGCACCGATGTAGGGGGGGGGGGGGGTAAAGGGCCGAGGGGGGCCCCCCCAAAAATACGCGGGTTGGCCAAAAATAATATTTATATTAGTGAAGGCGGGGG